>ML795168.1:96612-132809 GCA_009831015.1 Picea engelmannii
CAAACGTGAACAACTCATTCTATATAGATGCTCCCCTCATCTCATTACATCATTCGAACACTAACATATATTGAAAAATAATGCATTTTAAAGATCAACTTTCTAATGACACTTTATCTATAATACATGTGACTTCCACATAAAAGACACCTTAACACTAGATCATGCCAATTTCATTTCGTACTAAGAATGATCTACATTAAAATTTATGTAAATTTCTCTACGTGATCTAAATTAAAGTCTTCAAGCAGTGGTTTGTAAGAATATTTGAGTTCTTCTAGGTCTATGGATAATTGAGTGGGTGGTTTGATTTTGTGTAATAAAAGTTGTAGAGTTTTGTTGTAGTTTGATTTTGCGCATTTAATTGTTTGATTATTGTCCTATATTATTATGGCCTTGACTCCATCCATTAAAAGAGAAGTCTATTGACATGTCCATCACGAGTAAACCTGGAACATGATATGTAAATGGATTTGAAACAAAGTCACTTACCCTTGTTTTCATTTCCATTACTTGTTCAAATGAATCTATGTCTTCAGCTAGCTCAGTGTATCTTTACTTCTTGTATTGGCTCTTAAAGTGAAGGAACACTAAATAGATTTGTTGATCGAGAAAAACTATAACTTAGTCAAAATTATATTAAAATACTAATCTTAGTGACTTTGCTTAGAGGGTAGTTTTGGGGTTTATATCCTCCTATGTTGGTGATCCACATACTTGATTATTTATGACCAAATTATCGTACGGTTTCACGCCAAAACTAAACTAACAAACATTAGATAGCTATGCATTCCTTCCAATGCTTTTATGTGTTTTTTTTCTTGCATTCCTTTTATAAATTAAAAGAAACTTCCATTGTAGAGCCCAATTAGGGTGACCAAAATCATATCATAGAATATATTTGGGACATTGGGATCCATTTTTTGCAATCTCAAATGAGGGATTGGTGCTTTGGTGCTTTGATATCAAATTAGCAAAAAAAATATTCGTGTCTCCATGGATTGAGTTCCATTTTTTGCACCACTAGGAATCATCTCTCCACTTTTTACACCACTAGGAATCATCTCTCTTCTTTGATGTTGACAAAACATGGGTCCTTCCCCACATTTATCTTATTCCCATATGATATGCCTCGAACATATATTTTAAATTTTTGATTCCATACATGAAAAAAAATTATTATTTTATTTAGTGATATTTGTTGATTCTGAGTCAAACTTCGACTCTAAGTTCTTGTTGAATTTTGCAATTATCGTTTCAACCTATTTTCATTTTTTTTAAGAAAATATATATTTATTTATACTTTAGGAAAAATTGTTTTCAAGGAAATGATAATTCATTCTATAAATTTTAAGTAATAGTCTAAACAGTCTACGAAATGACTATTTTCCGGTGATATTTTCTGGGGACCTTTGCCTGAAATCCGGTGAGAAATTGTTAGATCCTCATATTTGAGTGATTATTTATGTATAATCCGAGTGCCCCAAGCGGCTTTTCAACATGCTAAATCTATTTCTGCATTCAAAAATGAATTTTAAACAACAAAAAATAGTGTTTTGACTACTAAAGTCTATGCAGGTATACATACTTACCCCCTTTGGATTTTAACTTGTAACCTATTAGGAGGAAACATATGTTCTTAACCATTAGGTCCACTCAAAATTTGGCTATTGGTAGGTATGCTTTTGTAGTCACCCGTCTCATGTACCTTCCTCGAGCAACTTGAACACTTCTCATAATTTGTTGTTTCATTATAAAAAAAAGTGAACTCTTCTCATAATTTAGTCAACTCTTCTCATAATTTAGTCAGCTCTTCCCATAATGTGTTGATGATATAATAAGCTATTTTTAAAACTAAATAATTATTGACTTCTTACATTTTTTAATGTATTTTTTTTATTTTTTTAACATATTATTTTATTTTATTTTTATTAATGTTTTTTTATAAAATTGTTATTTACATAATTATTTAACCTTTGTTTAATTATTTAACCTTTCTTTATAGTGAAAATTTATGGTCAACCAAGTTGCATTTTGTAAATTTAATAGTTATTGGAATGAATTCTCCCAAATTCCTAACAAAGCACAATAAATACCATTTATCCTACGCCATCTTGAATACAATATAAGCATGAACCCATAATAGAACATAACACAACAAAGTAACAAACTATCGTCAACATTTAGTATTTATCAAAATCCAGTGGTAAAATTATCACTAGTGAGAGATTGGAAACAATATTATGACTCCAACCACAATGGGTGATAATGGAAACAACAACAAGAGCACAAAGAAGAATTCATCAGTAAATAAAATGGAAGTTGATGAGCGGCAGGGAAGACTGGCCATCATGGAGGTGGACAACATGCTGAGTGTTCCCATGTCTCTGAATGCAGTAGTTGAAATAAACGTGGAAGAAATCATTTGTCATAATGGTTCCGACACCCCATTCTCTGCTTCACAAATTGCATCATAGTTACAAACTCAATCTTCGGATGTTTATTCTTCTGCTGATAATCTCCAAAGAATAATGCGATTTTTTGCGAGTTATAATGTATTAAAAGAGGCCCTTACATAAGAGTCCAATGGAGTCTGTGAGATACTCTACAGCCTGACTGAAGTTGACAAAACTATGGTGAAATACAAAATGGGATTGTCCTATGGGTTCTATGTATTACAACACCATCAAAAATCTTTGATGGGGGCATGGCCTCTGCTCCATTCAACGGTGATGGATCTGTTTGAGGAACCATTTAGAAAAGCCAATGAGAAACCCTCCTACGAATTCTATGGGGACGAAGAGGATTTAGTTTAACCCATTGTTAGAAGGACATGCGGTGTAAAGACTACACTCCTAAAACGAGGACTTACACGCAAGTGGATTCACATTCGAGGGTTCAAGTGGCATTTTTTGTTTTGTTATGGAAAAATTCACGTGTTACTTATTAATACGTTGCAGATAGACGACGAAAGGCTCCAAAGAACTTCCCCTTAAAAATTAGCTTTGTTCTTTTGAGATCTGAGTGGTACCCTTTGATTTGCAATGTCATGCATTCAGTAAATACCTAATCCATACTAATGTTTTCAAGTTTTGTTGAATGATGAAATGTGAAACCATTATATGAAATGTAGTTACATTCTGAGTTCCATACCTAACTCGTAATAAAGTCTCGCTTAACGGTCCTTTAATAGTGAGATGTGAAACCATTATATTTATTACTCTTTAACTTATTTTTCATATAAAGAATGTGGTTCCAAATTCGTAGTCAAACAAGTGTTGTATGGAAGCATAGTCCCTGTTTAAAAGTTAATTTATCCGAAAAAAGTAAAAGTTAATTTGTTGAGTTAATTAAAAGTTAATTTACCCTGAAACATCAAGTGAAAAATATGTTCACTTGTATTAATTTAATACCATTTAAACTAAATAGTTCAAATTTGTTTCTGGCAATGCCATAGCCAAAGAATACATCGCCACAACCAAATTCTATCAGTGTTTTATTTTTATTTACTTTTCAACATTGTAGTTTTTCTTAATCTTGTTCATGTTCTCTTAATTTTACTAATTAAATATATTTAAAAAATGAATATTTATTACAAACAATCATCCCTTTAATACAAATACAAATAAAAAAAATGAAATATTTATTATTAGCGAGAGCTATTTCTATTTTGATTCTTTTTGAGGGATAAACATAAATATATTTATTTTCCCCCTCTACTTTCACTTTCGCTTTCTGGTTGTTTTTCTTAGTCATTTTTCCAAAAATGTTTAGGTGTGCGGGTTGACGAACTAACAGGATCACATTTAGAATCATGTTTCTGTATCAAGAGGATTCATAATTCCATACTTAGCCACTTTTTCGATCGCTGGTTGGCTCAAAATTTTCTATTATTCTATGTCCTACAAAGAGCACCCAGAGTTCCACAATATACAAATCAACAACCGATTGTGTTTATATTATAAATTTTGAAGAAGCCTTAAAAAGTAATTTAGTTATAAAAATAAAAAAGGGTATTTTATATTATTAAGAGTTGATCATGTTAAAATGAAGTGTTCATGATACCATTAACTTTAATTATTGTAATTTTTACTTTATTTTCTTAAAATTTAACTTCTAAATTACTATATCAAGCTTCCCTATAACCATTAGCTTTCATAGATATTTTAATAAAATCTAGATATTTATTTTAATTTTAAACATCCATTTTTTAAAAATTAATTTTAATTATTCAAATTAAAATAATAAAAATTTTATAATACTTTTATTTATTAATAATTTTATTATTATAAAATTTATCTTAATTTTATAAGAATATAAAATTTAATATAATTGTGTTTTTTTAATATTTTGAATTTTAAAATTTTTAACTAATTTTTTTAAGTTTATGGTAAATACACTCTAAGTAAAAATCAAAATTTATTTTGAATAATTTATTTTTTTAAATTAAATTTCAAATAAAATTAACAAAATTTGAAAAGAAGAATAGTTAATTTTAAGTTTTAAAAGAAAATTACTGTGTACTTTTGATTATAACTTTTTTTTGATGTCTAATAAATTTTCTCATCTATATAAACTTGGTTGTATTTTTTGGGTGATATCTAATAAACTTTTATTTTGAAAATGTGAGGGAGGGTGTAAGATTGGATGGTGGGATACACCCAATAATTGTTTTTTTTTTTTATTATTTATCTTTTAATAAATTAGTTATTCAAATATTAGTTAGTGACGAGAGATATTGTTGATAAATTGTGATCCCTATCAATTATATAAGATTATCTAAAAATATTATTTACAAATATTAAATTATTAATATTAAATATTAATATTGTACAATTTAATTACATAAAATTATTAAAGGATGTTAAATCCATTTTTTTAAATGTTTGAACGATATAAACTATGTTCTCTTTTACGAGTTGATATCTAATAAACCTGGTATGACATAATAACTGTGTTTATTATTATTATATTTTGTATCTTTGTGTTTATTATTATTCGTTTTTCCGAAAATGTCTAGGTGAGCGGTTTGGCGGACTCGCAGGTTCACATTTATAGTCAGGATTTTGTATCACCCAGTCTGACCGACGACTTCTGACGAAAACCACGCAGCCAAGAGGATTGTGCAAGAAATCGAAGGCATAAAGAACACCACCAGAGTATACGATCACAGATGATGATGGAGAAATGATAGCCCAAATGGTCTAGGATTGTCTAAACGAGGACTTCAACCATGAGACACACCATAGGGACAAGATTCAAGAGGAACTGGAAGACATGCGACAACTCCTCAAGAAATCAAGGAAGGGAAGACAACAAAGAACAACAGGGGACCAGAACCAACAACACCACAAACAGCGGGAAGAGTGGAAGAAAAAGAACGATATCCAATCCACTCATTACTGCACCCAAATGCAACATTCCATATCACACCCAATATGATGCAAATAAATGGGATTGTGGGGTAGGCACCCCTGAAGGACTTAAGACAAATCCAACTGGTGTTAACATGGATGCCGAGCAGGGAACTTTACAAGTTGTAGAGTTTCATAAACCACGAGGTACAGTCTCGCACACACAAAAACTTAGTTGAATTGCAGTGAGAAACAAAGAAGCGGGACGCGTTGGAAATAGTTTATGAGAAAGCTAAATCTGAGACCCAAGAGGAAAGGGAGTGCATAAAATTATTAGAGTAGAAAGTGGCAGGAACTTATGAGAAGATTCCACAGGCCGCGCAGAGAGAGGAAATCACAGCAGCAAAAAATATTGATCGGATTGTGCAGAAAATTGATCAAAATCGAGATAGAGAATATCTGAGAACATCTCACATCGACCACTCCACCAATAGCAAAGGAGAAAAGGAAGCAGGAAGTAACAACACAGTTGCAACAGATAGAGAAATAGGTCAGCACAACAGTTGACTTGTTTAATAAAACAACACAGCTTTGGACTAGCTTAGAGGAGGATCAACAGGTCAAAAGGTGGGGCAAGGAATAAGAAAGGATCAATGCAATGATCCAGGAACTCAAGAAGAGGCATAAGACAATGCCAATTACATAACACATCAAAGGGATGCAGGACATGAAGAGATTGTAGGCATAGCTAACGACTACGCAAACATAGAAATGAGAGCGACATGATCAAATGGAACCGTTGCAAGAATGGGTAGAACAAGTTCTGGCACAATAAGAGGAAGCCAAGGCATGTATAGCATAGACCCAGGCAGAGTGTGTGGAATTGATCACTGATGAAATTGCAGCCCGAATAATGGACACACTCAAGGAGAAGACTGCATAGGCTCAGACACAGGCATCAAAGCTTAAGGAAAAGTTCCAGGTGATCACCAAGGAGATCAAGGGAGCTCACAAAAGTTAGGTGGCTTAGGATGAGCCACATGTCAGTGTTAAGGGGCTGTTGAAGGCAGGCCAAAGGACGAGGCATAAAAGCAAGGAAATTTTGGGAAAGAAAGCATGCATGAGGAAAGTGACAACTGGAAGGAGGAACATCATGTGCACATGCAGGGGAAGACCTAACAATGTTAGGTTTAGGGTTTTGGTAATGTATTGTAATGGCTGAAAAGATGAAAAAATATAAATACCAATACTTAAGTATCATAGTTGGGTCGGTTCGGGTTTTTATTATTGTTCAGAGGTTATAGAGATAAGTCAATATTGTAAGAAGCACTATTGTAGCGAACTGATATGTAATGCTTTGAAAAAATATCTATTTTGTATAAGTTGTTGAGCCAGAGGAGATGAGGGAGGGTAGATCTTGAGCTTTAGATCGTAGGTTATGGAGCCTGGTGCGATCTGGTCTGCCTCATATAGATCTTACCCAACTGAGAAGAGTTGTAAGTGTGCAACGCATAGTAATAGAACAACTATAATAAAAGAGCTAAGAACCAAATATTATGGACGTAGCCCAGGAGGGGGTGAACCACAATAACATCTATGTTGTTTGATGAAAGCATGTATATCTTTATCATCTTTTCAGTAGTTACTTGTTATGCTTAATGAATGGGTTGTTATATTTCCTGCGTATGCATAAAGGACAGTATATTGAAGTTACAGTTATAATAAACGGTTCAATATTTAGCCCTCATATCTCACACTCACTCCTAGGTTGTAAACACTTGAGTCTTACAGCCACGCATTAAATCTATGGGTGAGACTGCGCAGTGCACCCTGTGCATTATGTTGCCTTGTGGTTTACCAGGAGGGATGATAGTTTTAGAGGCTTTGTTGGAAACCTGAATAGACATGAACCCTGGGTCAATAAACTCAAAAAGTATAGAAGAGAATGAAACAAACACCATTTCTATCACTGAAAACAATAATCCAAAAATGTAAGCATTGTTTCCAAATAGTTTTCACAGCATCGCTTATAGTTTGTGGTGTTCGAAATCGAAAACCAGAGAGACATGGAGATCTGTTGCTCCTCCTGACCATCAAATTCCAACAAACGGGTTTTCAAATGTTAAATAGGATCACCATTTTCTTGATCCATTCCTGGAATTGTACGTGTTGCATATTATTAGTCTTTTTTATTCTAGGTTATACCTCTCAAAGTGGCGATTCAATATTAGTGTTTTAATTGTTTCCTGATATTGGAAGAGATATGTGTCTATGACGTATGTGATGTAATTTATGAGCGGTTAATTATATGAAACATCATGTCTAGAAATCCATCGTTGTCCTGGAATGAAATGTTAAACTTTCTGGTTTATCATTTCTTTTCCACGGTTCGTTTCTTGCACAAATTCAACATATATCAAGAGCCTACAGGTCGATTCTCAGGTCGAAGATGACAACTCCACCCATCTACAATATGAGAAACTTGCATTTCTAATATTTTTGGTGGTGGTGTATAGCCTTGCGGCTAAGGCCACCAAAATCTCGACCGACTGGAGAGCCAAGAGTGGAAAAATAAAGTAGATCTCACTTGGAAATAGCCAAGATGGGAAGGGGGGTGAAGAAATGACTTCCAATTGCAGAGGACATACTTCCATGTTTATATTTCTTGGTTTCTCATTTTTATTTAATATCTCGACGAATCATGCATGAAAATTACAGTTGGATGGAGCATCCATAACGCGTGCCAAATGATCTTGCAGGTAAACTACAGTTGGACAATGCAGCTATAGCAGGTGGACACCGCAACAATAAACATAATAATATTTATAATTAATGAAACTTAGGATAAATTTAGCTAAAAGAAAATGCTAAGATAAACATTAAAACTAATGCTAGCATTAATCCACCTTTGAGAAATGCATAAGAAAAGATATGCGTGTTAATCCAAGACCTTCATGAATTAAAGTGCATTGGGAATAGCAAAGCTGGTAATAAGACTTCAAATCTATTCTCCAATTAGATGATGAAATATAAGGTTTTTTTTATTATATAAAAAATAATGTTTTTAGTTCTATAGTTCGAACAATAGAGATGATGTGCAAATTCACAGTCAAAGGAAATATTAGTACGAAGTCAATGAATTATCGACTGCTATAGTCCCTCTATACCTTCGGCAAGGACTAATAACATGTGCTATTTTAATATATGTGTCTAACTTTGGATCTGTATGTGATGTAATTTGGTAAATCCCTAACTCCATAACTTGGAAATTCACATTGGTGTTTAATAACATGTTATCCTACCCGCGTCACCAATATTATATGGCACACATGAAGCAAATCCCATCGTATTAATTATTTCCATACAAATATTGTTATCCTAGTACACCTGGAACACATAAAAGAGAGATTTTATGGCGACTCCACCCTGCTTCTCTTCCCAATGAATCATTGTTTGGTTCATGATTGAACGATGTCACTCCTCATGTAGAGTTTGATCCTTTCTTATGATAACACTGGTAGCATGCTTGACATATGCAATTTGTACAGGAAGTGCATTTCTTCTAAACTAAATAGTTCCATCAACCGGGAAACATTAGATTCACATTTTGGAGCAGGGGTGGAAAACCTAGTTGCAGGTTTTGAATAAGAAAATGTAGCTATAGCATATTCTATAAAACCAACCTATTGAAGGATTACCCAAAAAATGAGAAGAACCAGTGCCAGCGCCAACCACATCTCAAGCGCCTCTGTTGAAACTTACAACTAATTTCCCATGCAGATATTTGCAAACCGTATCATAGAAATATGGAATGTGCATGCATGCAAACTACAATGGTCTTGTTGTAACTAGTTTGTTTAACCATATAACAAATCCTATGTATCTATCATACATGTAGAGGTGTGAGAAAGCAATGTAGTGTATTAAAGTGTGTGGGATGAGAGTGTGAGGAAGATTGTAACACTGGAATTAGGTTTTTGTAATTCTCCGTTAAAGAATAATAATACCAATTATCAATGCCCCATGGTTTTTTACGTTAGAATGGTTTTTCTAGGTAAATATTGTGTTAACTGTGTGATTTCTTTCATTATATGTTTGTTGTGATCTCTTGCTGTTTCTTTTATTTATTTTCTACTAAATCTAGTTGTGTTATCCTTCCATTTCCCAACAAGTGGCATCATAGTTGCGGTTTGTGGAGCAAATAGATTTTCAAGCCTGAGTTTTTTGTTGAAGCTACTAAAGATGAAGAAAAGAAGGAGATTTCAGAGCAATGAATTCCCTAAAGCTCCCTGGGCTCAGTTACATGAGAGTTAGTTTGTCATGGGCTTTAGAAAAAAAAAAATCAGGGACTAATGCTCCATACGACAGATAGAGGGCATGTTGACTAACGCTCCCAAAATTTTTAGAGACTAATGCTATCGAGGCCATACAAAGGGTGCGTTGACTAATAATCCCCAAGACATACATGGGGCGTGTTAGACAGGGAAAATTTGAAGGCAGTAACACTCCCTCGGTCATATAGGGGGAACATTAGTCACAAAAAGGGAGTCTTAGTCTTTCCCATGGAAGTCAGGTTTTGTGCTAATGGAAAATGCACAGACTTCAAAGTTTGAGGTGGATAAATTCAACGAAAAGAATAATTTTGAGTTGTGGAAGCTCAATATGTGGTATCTTATTATGCAACAAGGATTTCAAAATGGGTTGTGAGGATAAGAACTGGCAAGCATGATAGATGAGGACTGAGAAGATCTAGATGCAAGAGCTCTTAGTACCATCCGTCTGTTTTTGGCATATGAAGTTATGTTTAACATCGTTGGAGAGGAGAATTTTTTTTTATTGTGGAACATACTGGAAGGTATTTATATTAACAATTCCTTGAAGAACGTAATCTTCTTGAAAAGGAAGTTGTATAGCTTACAAATGAAAGAAGTTACAAAATTTTTTGATCGTTTAAATATTTTGAATACATTGTTTTGTCAATTAACTAGTATGGATCTAAAATATGAAGATGAGGACAAATATGTCACGCTATTGTGTTCATTACCTAAATATTGGGATCATCCAGTCACATATATGTGGCTTATCACAAAAAACACCATTGATTATGATATAGTTGTGGGAGATTTGTTTACTAAGGAAATGAGGAGAATATCCACTAAATAAACCTCAACAACAAAATCAATGGTGGTCAGAAGTCGATCTATAGAAACAGGGTAAGATTAGAGAGGTACATCAAGATATAAGTCAAGAGGAAAGAAGGTTAAGCAAAAATATTGGTTCTATGGAAAATATGGGCATCTCAAGAAGGATTGTTGGAAAAGACAAAAATCATCCAAAGAGGACTCCAGAAAAGAAGCTAATTCAATTGAAACAAGTTCAGTTTCAGGTTCAGGTATGGTTGATGAGGTATTATCTACTTGTGATGTTTCACATCAACATCAACATTGATTTTTAGATTCTGGTGTGTCCAACCACATGCGTCTTCATAGAAATTGGTTCTCAACTTACCAATCTATTGATGATGGTGTTGTTTTTATGAGGATTTTTTTTTCTTGTAAAACTGCTGGGGTTGGTAGAACCCAGATTAAAATGTATGATGGTACTGTAAGAACTTTAGTAGGTGTGAGGCATGTACCCGAACTTAAAAAGAACTTAATATATTTGGGAGTTCTAGATTTTGTTAGTTATAAGTGTACAACTCAAAGTGGAGTTTTGAAGGTGTCCAAAGGCATCTTAGTAGGCATGAAGGAAAGGAGGATCCATAACCTTTATCAGCTTAAAGGAAGGACTGAAATAAATCAAGTAGTAGTAACATCTAAAGGTGCAAGTGACTACACTCCTTTATGGCATCAACAATTGGGTTAAATGAGTGAGAAATGGCTTAAGGTATTGGTTGATCATAATTCACTTCCAAGTTTAGAGTTTTTGAATTTGAATTCCTGCAAGTATCATGTTTTTAGAAAATAGTGTAGACAAAATTTTAAAACAGGAAGACATATAAACAAAGGTATCATTTATTACATTCATTCAGATGTTTGGGGACCATCCCATACAATT
Organism: Picea engelmannii; assembly: GCA_009831015.1. Lineage (NCBI taxonomy): Eukaryota > Viridiplantae > Streptophyta > Pinopsida > Pinales > Pinaceae > Picea > Picea engelmannii. Next base: position 108,024 of record ML795168.1, read on the forward strand.
TATTTTGGAGGATCGTCATATTTTTTGATATTTATAGATGATTACTCTAGAAAGGTGTGGATCTATTTACTTAAAAGAAAGGCTCATGTATTTAATACTTTTAATAAATTCATATGTTTGGTTGAAAAGATACCTAATAGGTCAATCAAGTGTTTAAGAATAAATAATGGAGGTGAATTCACATCTGTGGAATTTGAAAACTATTTCAAGGAAGATGGGATCTAAATACATAAGAACACAGTTTATACTCCTCGGTAAAATGGAGTTGTTGAACGCATGAATATGACTCTTATAGAGAGAGAAAAGAGAATGCTCAGTAATGCCAATTTGTAGCAGGAATTGTGGGAAAAATAAGTTCTTATAGCATGCTATCTGATGAATTGGTCACCATAAACTACAATGCATTGTAAGATTACTGAAGAGGTATGGACAATTCATTCGTGTGATTATTCAAATCTGAGAATATTTGGTTATGACTCTTATACTCTTATTTCTAAAGATTGACGTTCTAAGCTAGATCCTAGATCAAATAAATAGGTCTTTGTTGGTTATGGTGATGGAGTTAAGGGGTACAAATTGTGGGATCCTACTTCCCACAAACTTATCATAAGCAAAGATGTAGTATTTGATGAATCCTCACTTATAAAATTAGACATGGTAAATGTTGTAGTGAGACAAGAACGTGTACCGCAAGTTCAACAAATTTAGTTGGAGACTGAACCATCTTCAAAAAATGAGGAGCATGAGGAATTTGCAGAAGAAGAAGATAAAGATGCAAAAAATATCCAGGAAATTGTGGATCTGTATCAACCATCTGTAAGGAGATCTAAATGGGTCAGGAATCCTCCTACAAGGTATGACGATTATGTTTCATCTATGACTTTTGTTTCTAATGATGGATAACCTAGTCGTTATCAAGAAGCAATTAAGGTACTTGAAAGTGTTAAATGGAAAGAATCTATGAAAGAAGAAATGGATTCCTTAGAGAAGAATAAAACATGGGACATGGTAGAAATTCCATAGGTTAGGAAGGTTGTCGGCTACAAGTGGGTCTAAAAACTAAAAAATGGTGTTGATGATAAAGTTGAAAGGTATAAATCAAGGCTAGTAGCAAAAGGGTATTCTCAAAAGGAAGGTATTGATTTTCATGAAATATTTTCACCAGTTCTGAAGCTTGTTTTAGTTCGTGTTGTGTTAGCACTAGTTACTTTACTTTATCTTGAGTTAGAGAAATTATATGTTAAAACAATGTTTCTACGTGGATATTTGTATGGAGATATATATATGGAACAACCAGAAGGGTTTGTTCAGGATCACAATAAGAGATTCTTTTGCAAACTCAAGAAGTCATTGTATGGCCTGAGACAATCTCCCAGACATTGGTACAAGAAGTTTGTTTCATTCATGGTGAGCGAAAATTTTACAAGAAGTGAATATGATCACTACACCTTACTTTAAAAAGTTGGAAAATGACATATTTATTATTTTGGTGTTATATGTTGATGATATGCTTGTTGCAAATAAAAGCATGGTCGAAATAAATAGGTTAAAGGCTCAGTTGGCTAGGACGTTTGATATGAAGGATCTAGGAGAAAAAAAACAAATCTTGGGCATGGAGATACACAGAGACATGAAAAATGGTAAGATCTGGTTATCACAACAAAATTATGTGGATAAAATACTTATGGGTTTCGATACAAATAATGTGAAACCTGAAAAAATCCCTTTTCCTTCCCATTTCAAGATTTCCTAAAGTTTATGTCCTAGTAATGATCAGTAACAATCTTATATGTCTCGTGTACCATATGCTAATGTAATAGGAATTTTGATATATGTGATGGTGAGTACTAGACCATATATTTCACATGCAGTTGGTGTTGTGAGTAGATACATGGAAAATTCAAATAAAGAGCAATGGGAAACATTGAAATGGGTGTTTTGGTATCTTAGGAGCACATGTAATTATTCTATCACCTATGATGGTTCCAGTGATTCAATTTGTGGTTATTTCAATTCAGATTTTGCAGGTCACTTGGAAAAAAAGAGATCTACTTCAGGATATGACTTTACTCTTGCAGGAGGTCCTATTAGTTGGATGTCAAAGCTTCAAAACAAAGTTTTTTAATCCACTACAAAGGCAGAATATATGGTTCCATCACATGCAAGCAAGGATTGAATTTTGTTAAAAGGTTTGTTGGGTGAGTTTGGAAGGATACAGGACACGGTGAAAGTATTCTACGATAGTCAACATGTTATTCATTTGGATATAAATCTATCTTATCACAGTAATACGAAGCATATTTACATTCAATAACATTTTGTAAGACAGGTTGTTGATGAAGGGGAAATGGCTCCAGAAAAGGTCCATACAAAAGTGAATTTTGCATACATGTTCATGAAAACAATGTTTTTAGAGAAGATATGGTGGCGTTTGGCTTCTCTTGGCTTGAAGAAAAGGTGATGAATTAATTTGGGCGTGATATATCAGGTAAATTGTTGTGAAGGTTGAGATTTTTGAAACTGCCAGCTAATTTCTCATGCAGATGCATGCACATTGTATCAACCAAATATGGAATGTGCATGCATGCACACTACAATGATGTGGTTGTAACTAGTTTTTTTAACCATATAACCGATCCTATATATCTAGCATACTCATAGAGGTGTGAGAAATAAAAGTAGTGTATTGCAGTGTGTGAGGTAAGAGCATGACAAAGATTGTAAGAATGGAATTAGGTTGTTGTAATTCCCCCTTGAATAATAAGAATACCGATTATCATTGCCCCATGATTTTTTCCCTCTCTTAGAAGATTTTTTCCAAGTAAATATTGTATTCAGTATATGATTTCTTTCCCAAAATCCTCATCATATCTCTAGCATATTCTTCATAATTAGTTATGAATAATAAAACATTTTCACCTTACTATCAAATATATATATATATATATATATATATATATATATATATATATATATATATATATATATTAAGAAACATAATTTTATTTTAATGCTTAAATCAAGTTATAATATAAAAATTCTATAACCTAGTCATCATCCATCATTTTAAATAAATATATTTATAGTGATATTAGAACATAATATCTACATGACCATTTATTATGGTAATGCTATTTTTTAAATCCATTTTTCAAGTCACTACTATCCTCAATCCCTCCATGTTGGCCCTTGACCAAGATTTGAGGAACACTTGGTCATAATTGAACGTTTTGAACTTTGACACCCTGTCAAAGATGGAGCACCAGGCAAAGCAGAGATCGCGGGATCTCGGTCCACTTTGGGCCTCTTTTAGGGTTTTGGGTTAATTTAATGGGAAAGGGATGTTGGCCCATGGGTTTACCCATGATTAGGCCCACTTTTGTAATATATAAATAGATACTTAGGCAATGTAAGGAGCCCGATGGCTTAGTGCTAGTAATTAGATCTGTGTGATCGGATGTGGATTGTAAATGCTTTGTGCATGATTGTAAGAGGCTTACAGAGCTAAGTGCAAGTGGTTGTAGGAGATTGTGAAAGGCTTTGTGTGCGCAAAAAAGAAGGATCTAGCGAGCTATGCAGATCTTTTGTCCTGTGCAGAGTAAGGATTGTTGAGGCCTTGTGTTGTAACTGCTTGACCAAGATAATAAAGACAAAGAGTTGGTGGACGTAGCCCCAGGGTGGGGGTGAACCACGTAAATATGTGTGTGATGCTTTGTGCTTTGGTTCAATGTGTTTATTTCTTCTTATGCTAAGCGTTTTGATATATTTAGGTAGATCTACTTCTGCTTTGTACTCTAAGATGTGTATGAATGTTAGATCTTATATGTATGAGGATGCTTAGTGATGATCTACTAGGATTTGATCTATTTTACTATTGCTAAGTGCTTGGATTAGTGTGGATGCTGCAAAGCTCTGTGTTATACGCGAAGTGGTTATTGAATGTATCTTGAGGAACTAACGGTGCTAGGTGCTCTAGTAAGTTGTATAATCGTAGATATGTGTCCCAGCTAAGGTTGTAGACACCTGAGTCTTTCAACCACCCCTTCCTCTACCTCAGGTGAGACTTCATCTTCTTTGCAGGTGTTGTTGAAAGGGTCGGTAGTTAGGGTTTTCTTGGTGCGCTCTTGAGTGTTGACCCTGGGTCTGCCCCTATGCCAACAAATGGTTCCATTTTTGGGACCTGAAACTGTGATTGTTGGGAACTAGAGAAGGAGAAAATTTGTGCAAAAGGAAGCTCTGTGCATAGATATGTTGCCCTAGTGTGCAACGTTTTACTTGACCTGTGAAGATTTGTGCCAGGAATAAGGTCATATATGAAGAAAGGAAGATCTGATCTGAAGGAAAGAAGCAAGATCTGAACGCTCTATGCTCTAAGAAAAGTAAAAGTGGAAGTTTATGAAAGAAAGAGGTCAGACCTTTAGAGAAGAGGTAAGATTTGTAATCCATGTTCTCTAATAAAGGTAAGAATAGTTAAAACTTCTTTAGATCTGAAATATTTGTGCTCTGTAGAAGTAAGATAAGTGGAAATTTGTGTTTCTAAAGTACGGATCTAGGTATTTTTGATAGATTTTGTCCTAGTTTAAAACTTAGGGCATTAATAGATGAAAGAAATATTGATATGAATAGATTTGATCGATATGTTATACTTATGCATAGAAAGAACATTTTGACTAATAAATGGATGCAGGATCCTAGAAATAAATTTTTGCAGGCTAGTTACCATGATCCTGATGTGAAGTACAGAAGAAGTTGGGGATCATTTAAGATAAAGAGAGGATTAACCCTATTTTACAGTTGCAGAAAACCAGGCCATCTAGCTAAGGAATGCCCTGGTGGAAAACCCAGTTGTCTCTGTTGCAAAGCTTTGGATCATGAAGTATTGGATTGCCCTAGAATGATTGCTAAGTTTGAAAGAATGAATTTGCATGAAGAAAACCCTAGGACTGCCCCAGAAATAGCAGAACCCTAGAAGGAATCAAAGAAAGTATTGATACAGATGAAAGAAACACTGAGGGAACATAAAGATGTCTGATTACCATACATATTCAAAGAAAAGGAACAAGTCGAAGAAAGACTAGGGGACTTTGACATTGACTATATTATTGATGAAGAAACACAAGTGAACATTATGCCAGAAAGAACCTGGGAAGTTATAGGGAAGCCTTCCATTATTCCTTCACTAGGAGGAATAGGACTATTCAGAGGAAAATTGATGATGTTATGTGGAAAATTCGCTTAGATACCTATGACAGTCAATGGAACTTCGATTGAAGAATATTTTGAGATTATTAAATTTATTGAGGACACCGCCCCATCCACTATGTTACTTGGAAAACCTTGGATTGAGAAATATCAAACCAGAAAGAAGGAAGAAGAAAAGGTATTACAACAATGGAGACAAGAGTTAAAAGATTTCATGACCAGAAGGATCACACAATTGATTGAGGAACAGGAGAATAAATCAAAGCTAATTAACACTAAAAGCTCAGTTATCAAGGAGTTAGGGGACTCACAGAATATTGGAGTATATGTACTAGATACAGAGGAAGTAGTTCTCATGAGGCTTGGGAAAGAACCTCAGCAGTGTGAAGTGACTATTCCCAAGGAAAATAAGAAACAAAATGAGAAAATAACTATCGAGACGAAGCTCACGGGGAAAAAGACTAGAAAGCTAAGTAAAGAGAGAGCTCATATCAACAGGCTATAGAGGGTCTGAGAAGGAACCTCTCCGAAAGAAACTTTTCAAAATGCAAGCTTCGCCAGGATAACAGAACAACGACATGGGTCACTTCGCCATGGCGAAGAAATATAGCCGTTCGAGGTGGATATGTCTGATCGACTGCCGCTTTGAATGGATCAAAAATCATTGATAGCTCATCACTAGACCGTTATACCATGTCATAATGAATAGAACCAGAGTTAAGGAAGCCCCATATCCATTGCAAATGATGTGTTACAGAGTTACTTACTTAATCCATCGCTCCATGCACGTAAGACACTTTTTCTAAATCGTGAATTTGAGCCCAAAGATTACCTGAATTGTGAACTGTGATTACTTCTCCCTTAATCTTTAAACAAGGCACTCATCCAAAAGTTCATTGAGCAAGAGACAGTAGCAATGTGACAACTCAAAGTACCTCAAGCCAAGATTGAGGAATTCAAAGCAGAATTGGTCAGACCTGAGTGACTCGGGATGACTCACAGGTGAGTGTTGGGGTCATGTTGACCCTTGATGAAGTTTTGAGGAACACTTGGTCATAATTGACCGTTTTGGACTTCTACACTCTATCAAAGATGGAGCACCAGGCGAAGTAGATATCGCGGGATATCGGTTCACTTTGGGCCTCTTTTAGGGTTTTGGGTTAATGTAATGGGAAAGGGATGTTGACCTGTGGGTTTACCCATTCTTAGGCCCACTTTTGTAATATATAAATAGATACTTAGGTAATGTAAGGAGCTCGATGGCTTAGTGCTAGTAATTAGATTTGTTTGATCGGATGTGGATTGTAAATTCTCTATGCGTGATTGTAAGAGGCTTGCAGAGCTAAGTGTAATTGGTTGTAAGAGGCTATGAAAGGCTTTGTGCTGAAGCGCAAGGAAGAAGGATATAGTGAGCTGCACAGATCTTATGTCTTGTGCGGACTAAGGATTGTTGAGGCTCTATGTTGTAACTGCTTGACCGAGATAATAAAGAAAAAGAGTTGGTGGGCATATCCCCAGGGTGGAGGTGAACCACATAAATCTGTGTGTGATGCTTTGTTCTTTGGTTCAATGTGTTTATTTCTTCTTCTGCTAAGTGCTTTGAAACATTTAGGTAGATCTACTTATCCTTTGTGCTCTTAGATGTGTATGAATGTTAGATCTGATATGTATGAGGATGCTTAGTGTTGATCTATTTGATCTATTTTACTGTTGCTAAGTGATTGGATTAGTGTGGATGATGCAAATATCTGTCTTATAAGCGAAGTGGTTATTGAATGTATCTTGAGGAACTAATGGTGCTAGGTGCTCTAGTAAGCTGTATAATCGCATATTTGTGTCCCAGCTAAGGTTGCAGACACCTGAATCTTGCAACCACACCTTCTTCTACCTCCGTTGAGACTTCATCTGCTTCACAGGTGTTGTCGAAAGGGATGGTAATTAGGGTTTTGTTGGTGCGCTCTTGAGCATTGAACCCTGGGTCTGCCCATGTGCCAACACTCCATTTCAAATAATTTTATTCTCTAAATCTTAAGTTGCTTTTCTAATCGATATTTGGTTGATTAATTGGGTTGGTTGTTATTGATTTCAACCCTTGAAGAAAGCCCGGTAGCGAATTCTGTTAGCACAATGATTTGGGTAATGGACCCAAGTTTATTTGATGTATAATGGTATGCATTTTGATATATTTGTAGGTAAGGCTATTATAGATGGATAATACATGTCATGTCATTTCTGGTGGTATGTGGAACATCACATAGCTCCTCACGGTTTGAGAGTTATGGCCTTACGAATTTGGAGGACCCTCATATATTGGCTTCAAGGCCCACAAGGTCAAAGAAGTCAAAGTTCTTGCAAAGAAGCAATTATTTAAATAACACAATGAAGTGAAAAAGTAAAAAAGGATTATTTAAATAATAAAGTGAAGTGACAAAGTCAAAGAGGATTATTTAAATAATAAAGTGAAGTGACAAAGTCAAAGATGATTATTTAAATAATAAAGTGAAGTGACAAAGTCAAGGAGGATTATTTAAATAATAAAGTAAATGGAGAAATTTCCAATTATGGAATGTGGTTAGAAGTGGTTTATCCCTAAAATAAGAAAATTAGATTAAGATGGTTAAAAGGTAACCCCTTGAGGAAGCTACATGAAAGTATAAATAAGAGGCAAGACTCTCTCATTTTAGTTACACTTGAGGATATTGAATATCTATAGGTGACTGAGGTAACCAAAGGATATCTAAGCCAAATTTCATAGGGAAGGTGAAGTAAAGAAGGTCGAAATTCAAGGGAGGATAAATTCTTTTGATGATCCTTTCTAAGGTATGTTATTTACAGGTCATCTCACAATTTTTGCAATAATTTTTTTTCTAGAATGATTGAGACCGTGAAATTAGGAGGCCATTGAGGAAACATATCCAAGTAGTTGTGGTACAAATTTCAACTTGTGGGTCTTTGTATTTTTGGAGTTACACTCCATGGAAAATAAGGTTTGTGGCTAGTCGTGAGACTAGTCAAAAACAGCTGTTTCGGGTAGAAACGTCATAAATTATTCATAAAAAATCCAAATTCAATAAGACCAAATGTGTTGGTTAGAGTACAGTCTCTAGTATTCCATGTAAAATTTTCAGATTCATACCAAAAATATTCTGTGTGGGGTATGCTCTACAAGTTCGCTCTCTAGAATAAGCCATAATTCAACATGGTATGTCATTTTTTCTATAACTCCTTTTATAAGAGGTTTCAAGTAGTGACACCTGGAGGAAATGCATAAAAAACACTAAAGAACATTGTGTATTATTTTCATATATTTATTCATTACAGGTACATTGTTATGATTATTTCAAGTTAGGGTTGTTGACTAATCCAAAACTATTTATGTGAGACTAAAGTAAAGTTTGATGAAAATGTTAATCTCTTGTTGTTAAAGTTAAGGAAGGTTTTCAGGTTGAGGTATTGGCTGGTGCATGGTTGATGCACTTGTTTATGGTACAAGTTGATATATAGGTTGTTTGGTAAAGGTTGGTTCATGGTTGATGCACTTGCTTTTGGTACAGGTTGATTACAGGTTGATGCATGGTTCATGCATGGTTCAGGTTATTGGTATAGGTTGTTTGGTACAGGTTGATTGGCACATGTTTATAAAGTATATCTCACAGTGATAGTGTGGTAGTGGTTCCATCATTCTACTTATATGTCAGGGCGATTGGACGGGGTAATGACAGGTGGTTGTAACCACCTTCCGGTTGTAGCCGGAGAACATAGGGGGTTGTAGTCTCATTTTGGTTGTAGCTAGAGGATTGGGAATTTGGAGCTTCCCTCAAGTTGTAGCCTCCTTCCAGTTGCAGCTGAAAAACAAAGAAAGTCGGTGCTTCCAATTAATGTAATTCTTCAAAACATATAAGAAAAAAGATTATGTGGTTTTCTCTTGCTTTGGGTTTCCACGTAAAAACATTGATGTATTGTGTATGTGTATGTGTATGATTGTTCATTTGTTCATTGTTCATTTACTCTACAAATATTGGATGATAATGCTACATTGATATAACACTTGCATTATATAATTAAAAATGATATTATTTCTCTATTATTGATTCAGCCCCGCTCTCAATGATCTAACACATTTAATGTATTTTGGTTATCCTCTATCCAATCTAAATTTATCTTTTTGGATTTCAACATGTAATCTTTGTTTCCTATTTTGATATCTTTCTTAAAAATCATTCAATCATTTAATTTCTAAAAAAAAAATTTAATAAATTAAAATGCATCTAATAAATTAAAACTTGGATTAGAACATGTGATTTGAAAGGTTTCAACATCCAAAGTCCACCTTCATAATATAAAAGAAGAGTTTAATGAATTAAAATGAATAAAGCTATCTAAAATGTAGTGTTTAGAGAATTAAAATGGCTTATATCCAAAGTCCACTTTAATAATATAAAAGAAGAATTTAATGAATTAAAATCAATATAGCTAACTAAAATGTAGAGTTCGGTAATTAAAAAAAGTTATTGTTTTATACTCTCCAAATGATTTAGAGTGATTGCTTGGTATTATTTTACACTTTTTGGAGTTCAAAATAGAAATATGAAATAGTATTTAAGAATAATCAATATCATTTGATTTTGAGGCAATTTCTATGCTCAAGTAATAATAATAATAATTTATTTTTAATATCATGATAAAATATCAAATTGATGTATAAGACTCCTCAACCAACTATTTTATTGATAAAATATGAAAAAATAATATATAATATACAATTATATATTATCTTTTCATATCTTTTTATAGTTTGTCCTATATTTGATTAATCCACCGAGAGTTTAACTCTTTACAAATGGTTTATCAATCTTTTTGTGGACAGAATCCTCGCTTGGTTCACGAAGGTGGTGTAGGTATATGTGTATATATATGTGCTTGGATGGCAAGGTAGCAAACGCTGTAGATATTTATTTGTAGGACAAGAGGATTGTTAGTAATCCGTTGGCCATTGCTTAATTTAACATTATAGTAAAAAGTGCACTAGGTCACTTGAGTTTTCGATATTGTTTTTCGAAATTTCCTGAACTAGAGATGATTTTAAAGATGGAAATTTGTTTTAAAATGTAGAAACTTTAACAAATCTTACTAATCCTTCATATTCCAACTAATATTTTTGTAAAAATATTCAAATTTATAATGATTTTATATAGTTTTTATAAAATTTTGAATAGAATTTGGGCTAATCATTTTTAAAATAACTAAACTCGTTTTTGGAAAAATCATAAAAAATTTAAAAAATTAGCGCATAACCAAATTTAGCATCTAAAATCATCCATGACCTGAACCAGAGAGTTCAGTATGAGAGCGACATCAAATGGTTGCCTTTGAGATACATCAGGCATGATGACGATGACGAGATGTTCTTACAGCTCCAGCTGGTGGCAGAAGAGATACCCATCATAGACCTCTCTGGTTTCTACGAAAAACATGTGACGAATACCGTGGAAGAAATATAAGATGGATGCAGAGAGTGGGAAATCTTCCGAGTTTTGCCATGGAGTTTCTGCGGAGCTTCTCAACAGAGTTTTTTCATCTGCCATTGCAGGAGCAATTGAACGTGAGGTGTCGAGAGAGTTCTTTCGTCTGCCATTGCAGGAGCAATAGAAACACGCCAATGACCGTTGGACTTATCTTGTATATGGTAGTCGAGTTGGTGTGCAGAAAGACCAGATTCTTGACTTGTGGGGATTACTGTTATCGCCACTTTTTCCCTCTTTGCATACGAGAGGAGCACAGACGGCCATGCAAACCATAGGAATACAGGTGATGGAGGAATGATCATTGTGCCCCCTTTGTATTCAATGTTGCAGTTTCATTCTTTTATTCGGATTCAATGTTCCACTTCCATCCTTTTATTTGGACTCAGTGTTGTGTTTTCATGCTCTTTTATGGATTCAAATGGTTGTTTATCTTGATTGTAAATCTAATAATGAAAGTGATGTTTTTAAGTTGGATTGCAACATAAATAAGAGAGGATGTACTCTTTTTATTTTAATTTGTTTTTTGAAACTAACTCAGTTTTATTAGTGGTTGTAGCCACCGATGAAATTCCATTATTGCTTATAAGTGTTGACATTAGAGGACTAAAATAAAGGATTACTGCAAAGGAACGCTGCAGCTCTGTAGGACCTTGCTCTCTGTGTTTTCTAAAAACCTGGGCCTGCCTCGGGACTATCTAAAGGAAGCTTTCCATCGTGAGGTGGGAATTGAGATTTGTTTTCTAGTCAACTATTATCCCATGTGCTTATCGTTTGTCCCTCACTCTGATCCTCGAGGAATAACCGCTATACTTCAGGACGATGTCGTCGGCCTTCAAGTTTGCAAAGGCGACTACTGGATTCCTATGGACATTGTTGCTAACGCTTTGACGATAGACCTAGGCGACCACATGGAGGTCAGTGCTTCCATTAGTGTTTTTATTGACCTGGTAACATCAGTTGATTGAAATGGAAGGCTACTATGAGGGGTATCAATCAAGTAAATTTTTTAGGATGGTTTTTTCTTAAAAGTGTTCTTAGCTTAACTTTTTATTTCTATTTTTTCTTGTTATTTAAATACTATGTGTCATATGTGTTTTTGTTCATTTTTATTGTAAATACAAACATATCAAGCACACCATAAAATTATTATGAAATTGCACTTAGTATAACATCATTAGACTGTAATATTTGTAACTAATGCAATGTGCTATGCATGCAACTTGCATCCTTCATCTTCTATAGAATTTGAAACCTATACTATGCATGGACTTTGCTATAGAATTTATAACTTGTGTTATGTATGTTTTACACAAAAATCAACATTCAAATTTAGGAAATTATTATTATATTATATTTTATATATTATTAATATATTATATTATATTATATTATATTATATATTGTTATTAATAATATATTGTTATTAATTCCTTGCATTTTAACATAATTTACACATGCAATCAAAAGAATTTTGTTATTATGTTAATAATTTCATCCATAAACGAGATAGTCGCAGCTCTACTAGGGTTTCAACATCGAGCACTCTTATCGCACAGTTTGTAGCTAGGTCAAAAGGCTAAAGGATAGAGGTCAAACTGGCGTAACATGAACCTTCCCCACCCAATGTCACCTCAATGGGGAGGTTCTTTCTATCTAGGAAGGTTAACCTAGGGGAGACATCCCTGATAATCTGGGGTTTTGAAAAGGCTGAAGTATAAAGGATAAGGCAAAAATTCCTTCTCACAGATTACCACCAAGGTCAGAAAGTCCGGCTAATCAGCCAATAAATGAAGTCTATGCCCAGATGAGAACACCTGCCTAGAACAAGACAATAGAAAATAATATATGCAGGCTATAATTCATTGGATTAGTACTTCATGTGACTATTTGACAATTATATATAAGAAATGAAACAATAGATATTAATGAGATCAACGTTTGTCAATATAGCAATGTAGAAGTATCAATTCATCAATAACTATTGAGATGATGCAGCTAACAATGTATCTGACCAATCCTTTACTCAATAAATGCCTTCAATGATCATCTAATTGCTTATCATCAAAATTTGTTGCATCAAGATGGAGTAACCAAGTGTGACGTCAGCCTAGTTAGATGATCAACAATTAGATGATGATTGAAATCATTTATTGAGTAAAGGATTGGTTAGATACATTGATAGCTACATCATCTCAATAGTTATTGATGAATTGATACTTCTACATTGCTATATTGACAAACGTTGATCTCATTAATATATGTTATTTCATTGCTTATATATAATTGTCATATAGTCACATGAAGTACTAACGCACTGAATTATAGCCTACATATATTATTTGCTATTGTCTTATTCCAGGTAGGTGTTCTCATCTGGGCATACACTTCATTTATTAGCTGATTAGCCGGACTTTCTGACCTTGGTGGTAATCTGTGAGGAGGAAATTTTGTCTTATCCTTTATACTTCAGCCTCTTCAAAACCCCAGATTATCGAGGACGTCTCCCCTGGGTTAACCTCCCTAAATAGAAAGAACCTCCCCATTGAGGTGACATTGGGTGGGGAAGGTTCCTGTTACGCCATTTTGACCTCTATCCTTTAGCCTTTTGACCTAGCTACAAACTGTGCAATAACATTTTGGCACTACTGTCGGGGAACACTGAGTCAATTCTCCTCAAACGACAAATATTTTCAGTAAGCCTTGCCTCATAGACCTTTTCTTACAAGCTTACCCGGCGACTCCACTAGGGTGTTATTCCCCTTTTCTTCGATAGTTTCAAGCAAATTATCTGGCGACTCCACTAATGACGAAGCCAACTATGACTTCACAATGGGATCCAGGGAACTACAAACCTTTGGACATGAGTAAAATCCCAAGATATCCTAGAAAAATGCCTCTCTTCTATAAGAATTGGCTCCCTAGATTCTTTGGCATCGATGGAGAGAGTCATGATTATCACATGAGCAAATTTTGGGAATTCTTTCAATACCGCCCTGTCAGTGATGATGCTGAAGATTTGGTGATGAAACTCTTCTCTGCCTCTCTACATGGAGAGGCTAAGAAATGGTATGATAATCTTCCAGCTTCCAGCATCACATCTATGGACCATTTTGAGGAAATATTCCTTGCAAAGTGGGCTATGAAATTGGAAGATATACAATCATTGCTAAAATATCTTGAATGCATAAAACAAACAGAGGGTGTGACTGTCAAAGTTTTCGGGGCTTGGTTCCAAAAGTTGCTTTACCAGATTCTTGAAATCCATCGTCCTAAAGACAAGTACCTTGTTTATCTCTATACTAATGGACTTCAAGGGAATTTGAGTTTCCTCCTAAATAAGAAGAATCCAAAAACACTTGAAGAAGCTCACAACATGGCCATTCAAATTGAAAAGAGTCTCTTCTTGTCCAGAACCAATGCCATGGACACTCTCAACTTGATAAAACTAGTTTCCCTTGAAACCTTTGCTGAAGATCCACAAGAGAGAAGGGAACAAGTTTTTGACCAACAGAATGAGGATGTGATTAAGGAGCAAGAACCTAAGCAAGATGATGAAGTATCCACCTGTGCTCCTCCCTGTGATGAGGTCATCCAAGAACCTGTTTCTTTTTCACAACAAAGCGAAGATGAGGTTAGTTGCTTTCCACTTTAGGATTCCAATGACACCTCATTCCTTGATTCAGAAAATGAAGAAGAAAAGAAAGCTTTGAACGAAGTGGATGGTCCCTGCTGTGTAATCAAAGACAAAGAAGCAATTCATGAGGATGAAACAATAACACATGATGAAAACACCAAAATCCTTGAAGCCCCTGCACAAGAAGAAGTGGTAACTTACCCTCCTGCCCTAGTGTTTGATGATTCTTTACTTTATGATGAAGGAAATAAGGAGGAGGAGAATGAATTTTCAAATGTATCAAACCCTGCATGTTATGACACAGATATTGACATTGTTGATAACATTGATGAGTTCATACATGTTGTGAGACATAGGTGGGATATAGTTGGTTATGATTTGGATCCCATCTATGACACTGAGAATCATTTTCAAATGTTGCCCTTGCAATTATCACAACAGATTACTTTTGACCAGTGGCAACAAGGAGATGAGGTTTTTACCCATACTCTCCAAAAACCCAAGGATGACCCAGTACCTTGTTTTCCTGATGATTTTTGGTCATACCTTGAGGGCTTTGATGACTGTTCTTCTAAGAATTTCGATTTATTTTGTGAAGATGATTGTCAATCACCTCTCTGCTCAGATTTTGATACAAGTAAGAACATTGTTTGCCTAAGGAAAGTCTCTCGTGACTTTTCACTCCAGCCACCTGTTATTACTTTACCATGCTTGTCCATTAAAGGTGTTCTTGCGAAGTATATTTTTAATGTTGAACTTCCTCTTAGGCAAACCTTGAACTCCAAGGGTTGGTTGGGCATTACAAGTTTGAGTCGGTTATTCCAGTTTTTCGATTTTCTCTTGGTAGTTTGAAAAACGTCTGCTAGGTATTTGTCGATCCCTTCCTTGACTTCAGAGCGTGAGGATGCCCTAGGTAGCCAGTTTGCAGACCCTTTGAGTCAGTTTTCTAAACCTTTCTCTTCTCATGACCCTTTCTTGAAGTGGATTGAATACTTTCCTCAGAGATGGACTTGGCAGGATTTTATCCCTCCCACCTACCTCTATGAGTTAGACTTTGAGACCTCCGATGATATGATATACATTATAACTCATGACATTTTTGTGCTTAATTTATCAATATTTTGGTTCATAATGAAGCACAAAGGCAGGTATCATGGGACATTGTTGGATTGGCTTCACTGGTTGTTTGACTACACCAACATCCAGGTAACAGGTAAGTGCAGGTAAGTACTTCACTTTGTATTCGCATTTATGATTGCCTCATATATACATATATATATTGCGGGGTGGAAATACCACCCCACCTATATTACTGATGCCCTTTTCGAGTCTGAGAATGTCTGCAGGTTATGCCAGAGATGTTGAGGTTCTCATGCGCTCTACGGTGAGCACATGTCCCCGAGTTGGAGCCAAATGTTATCCCTAATTTCTAGGGATAACTAGGAGATCATGTCTCGAGGCCCACAGGTCCTAGATATGGAGTACCAAGCGCAGGATTGACCTGAGCATGGCCCTGGAGGGTCCATATTTCTTCTCCTTCATCAAACTTGTATTGTCAGTAGCAACAACATCCATCACCTTCGGCTTGGACTTGTATCAGAGAAGACTCTTTCTCCATGAGGTAATTGGTCTAGGTATCATGGTATGTGTCATTTTTTATCATTATAACCTTTAGATATATGCATCAAATTCCTTTTATTTCTTATGACTGATTGGATCTTACATTGACCCACTTGACCATGGTTTGGGGGACTGACAGGGTGTCCTAGAAAGCTTGTACCCATAGGTTTTGGTTTTCCACCGGGGGGATTTCTGAAGAGCCATTGTCCCCTCCCATCATATCATCACTTTTACATCTTATCTCCCACTCATCCACTCCATTCCCCTAGTCCGGGCATTAGGATGATATGCTTGTGGGGTTACACCTTATATTGTGGGAAGAAGGGGCTAAAGGCCCATAAGATAAAAGCATCTAGTAAAATATAAAAGCCATAAAAATGAAACCTAGAGATGCCTCACCCAGGGATCCACGAGAAGGCAATAAAAAGCCTCTCAGCAAGAAATAAGAGGGACCCGAAGAAAAATAACAAAACAAGACCTACCCAAGAGGATAGGGGATCTCATCATGAGTCAACCTATTATGTTCATGGGTACCTAGTAGTATGACATTGCCATTATCTAGCTACCACGCCAGGGAAGTGACCTTTGGTTGCATGGCCAAGGAAAAGGGGGTCTCATCACGAGCCAACTTTATCATCTCTGTGAAAGTTCTTTTGGGTAACATTGTCAGCTCTAGTCACCACGCCAAGGCAGTGTCCTCTAGTTAGTCCTTGAAATAAAAAAGAAGAAATCAAATAAAGAAAAGAAAAGAATAAAGCAAATAAAGGGCTTGGAAAGAATTGCATATGTGACATGTACAGCTCACCTTCAACAAAGGCACCCACAGTTAATATCATGCATCCTTGTCTTTCACTCTACCCGTATGTCTGGACATCCCTTGACCACATCACCTCGTTTTACATGGTTTGGATGATACCCCTTGGAGACTTTTCTTTCCTTATGGACACTAGCCCAATAGTGTATTTTATCTCTTTCTTCGGCTCTGTATTGTAGGTCTTTGTAATGTCTTTGAGCTATTGAATGATATATCAGGGTTTTTATGCATATGTTTGATAACATTAATGATGAAATGTGATTAACATTGCTATGATCCCTGTGACTAATGATCCCATGGAGGGAAAAGTTTTTGAAGTGCAGGACTATGCCCGACAAACGGGTACCAATTGGATTGGTACACATGGGGAGATGATTAGTTCGGACCTCCATGGGGCTGAAGAGCCCATCAGATGGTTTTTGGGACCCCATCAGGGGTAGAGACAAGAAAATTCTTGATTGAGATTTTTCACTTGAGAAGAAGAAGGACGTTTCATCCAGGACACTTTGGCTAAGCCCAACCTAGGGGGGTTGAACCACTTCAGGTGGAACGTCTCCCTTAGATGTCCTAGGACATCACCTAGGGGCAACTGATGTCACCTTCAACGTGTAGCAGTTTGACAGGGCAGTTGGCATGTGTGGCAGGGTTTGGAGGCCTAAAAAGGGCCAACGTTTTGTCATTTGTTCTGCATTTTTCCCTAAAAAGGGTCAATGTCTCCCTCAAGAGGGCTTGACGTCTTGCTTATTCTCATTTAGGGCTTCAATTTAACAGTTTAATGTAAAAACAATATGATTTTGGTTTGTAGCCTTGTCGGATATTTTTAATGACCTAATTTTAATTAGAGTTCATGATACACTATATATTGAGGAGTTATTCCCTCATTTTGATATAACACAACTCACTCTCTTGTGAGGTCTGATTTTTTGTGCCCTACTTGGGTATTTGGTCCTTTAAAGTGAGGCGCACTTGTTGATGGAAGGATCTTCTTGGCATGTTTGGCATTTCTCTTGAAGGAAGGTTTACAACTAGGGTTTGCACATGCTTTTCATCATGATATGTAAGTGTTTTTCTTGTAAAACTTCTTAATTGAATGGTTGTAGGTTTATAATTCTTGCATTTACTTATAAATTTGTTGATTTTAAAACCCTAGGTGACAAGAACAAAAGTAGGTCCTTGTCTCATGTCCCTTTAGAGAGAAATTTTCAGCCATTGAAGAAGGAAGAAAGAGCTTAGCCTTTGCTACACGCTTCTCACTTCTTCCCTTAAGCTAGCTTTGATTTTAAAGGTTAAAAGGAGGGTGACGTCCCAGGCCTAGGTTATCTACACCTAGGGCCATCCATCTTCTAGGGTTTTAGTGATAGAGCCTTGCCATTACAACACTCTCCCTCACCTGATCCTCTTGTTTTAGCGATTCTCAATTTCTAGACATTTTGCCAAGTTTTACATAAGGAAGGAGGAAAGAGCATGAGGCCTTGCTTAAGCAACACTGGAGTGAGCCTCTTTCCCCTAGGGGTTTGATTCTAGAGCCCTGCCATTGCAACACTCTAGAACCCTTCCCTCTTTTCCTTAGCCTTCATCCCTTCAACTTTGCGTCCACTCCTTAGTTGACTCCATCCACCCTTAGGCATTGATCTTAGACACGCAACGTTGAAGTGATAGTGCTCAAACCGACTCTCAAAACCTTAAATTTTGAAACCCTAACTAACTAAGCTAACCCTAACTAGGCTGACATCATAGTTGGTTATTCCATCTTGATGCAACAAATATTGATAATAAGTAATTAGATGATGGTTAAAGGCATTTATTGAGTAAATGATTGATTAAATATATTGTTTGCTACATCATCTCAATAGTTATTGATGAATTGATAATTTTCCATTACTGTATTGATAAAACGTTGATCTCATTAATACCTATTGTTTCACATTGCTTATATATTGATGTCAGATAGTTGCATGAAGTACTAACCTGTAATGTCCCTTTCCAAATAGGAGCTCCAGAAGAGGAGACTTAATGGTCTAAACCACCCCGTTAGACTATAGCCAGGGCCAAAGAGGGGTAAACAGGGTTACTAGAGGTCACTCCAGTCACAGGTGTTATATTCGGAAAGTGACATTGAGCTAACAAGAGTTAACAATGCTTTACTAGAGGTCACCCCAGTCACAAGTGTTATATTCAGAAAGTGAAATTGAGCTAACAAGAGTTAACAATGCTTTACTAGAGGTCACCCCAGTCATAGGTGTTATATTCGGAAAGTGACATTGAGCTAACAAGAGCTAACAATGCTTTTAAGTCATTATGAGCTAAAAATAGAAGTCAACAGTGAATTAGGGTTTCAGTAGTGATAAAGGGTTTCAGCATGATTTAGGGTTTTGGAAAACTATAAAGGAAGGGTCAGCGACCTAATTCATTATTATGCAGATTATGACTTGTCATTGAGGAGAAGAGGCACATCTCAGGAGAGATAGTTCAGTGTATTCCAGGAGGAAGACACCAGTTGGATGATTTCGATGTTGAAAGACACACCCTAGTCACTGGGAAGATCATCCAGGTCTTCCATCATTCTTCAGTGCTCCCATATTCCGGGTATTATCTTTTAGTTTCTTATTTCTATTCCGGCTAAGATCCTTTTGTCTTTTGATCTAGACGAGTGTTGTTATTTTATTCAGTCACCATTGCTTATTTATATTCCGGCTAAGATCCTTTGTATGTTGATCTAGTTGAGTATTGTCAGTTATTCATCCGCATTCGACCATTTTTGTAATCCATAGAGATATCATAATACAAACTTGCAGTCCTTTGTCGCATTTATTATTTGTATGATCATTTATATGTTGTAAACCTTTGATCCTACACACACAATAGCAACGTTTCTTAGACTAGCCAAGTCAGGAACATTACAATGGTATTAGAGCTTTAGTTATGCCAGCCTGTGACTAAAGACAATGAGTGCAGCAGAAGACCCAGAGGGCCGTGAACACATAGGTGAAGAATATGTCAGTTACAATAGGCATCAGGAAAGAAGGCATAGACTTGATTTTTCCCCTTTCCTTCCTAGCTCAGAGGAAGAGGAAAAGGCACACAAAGAAGCAGAGAGAAGGGCAGAGCGTGAGGCTGAGCGCGAGGAAGAGATGATGCTAGGAGATAAATATGAGCGACCTGAGGGCAGAAGCAAGGCCCCCGTAGATCCAGAGGCATCTTTCATGCAGGTTATAAATGGTATGTTAGCTAGTCAACAGACCATGTCTCAGTCCTTGGCACAAGTGGTTGATAGATTAGCTAGAGTGGGCACCCCAGATACACAAGTCTCGCATGCAGCACAGGCAAACTCGGGAGCAGGCGGTAGACCCCAGTCACCCTCTCGCACATACACCTCTGCGAGTAGGATTCCCAGACCCTTGTAACCCAGTTTCCAGAGGGCACCCCCGGTAGCAGCACCACCACCAATAGAACAGAGGCCACCCACTCATGCCGACGACATTGCAGAGTATAGGAGGGAGTACGCATCATTGGGTCATGACTTCCATCAGGACATGACCTTAGTCGAGTACTGTGGACTCAGACTCAGGAACCACCCCAGAGAGTCGCAGAGGGGAGGACCACAACAGTAGCAGGGGCATAACCTCGATTTCATCTGAAAAGTTGGGAAACTCACTATCCCTTCTTTCGACGGATCGTCCAAATACACCGCCAGAGCTTGGGTATAGAAACTAGACACATATTACAAGCTCAACTAGATGACCGAGACAGAGGCCATCAATTTCGCAACCTTACACTTGGAGGGTGAGGCACACGAGTGGTGGTATCATGGACTGGTGACATTGGTCACAGTCGCATAACCTCCTATCGGGAGTTTACAGATAGGATCAGGGATAGGTTTGACAGGAATGATCCCGAGATACACTTCAGGGATCTAGCCTAGTTGAGACAAACTGGCACGGTAGAGGCATTCACTACAGAGTTTCAGTGGGTAGTCGTGGCAGTGACAGATATATCAGAACCCAGGCTGATCATGCTATTCACAGAAGGACTCACAGAGCCTTTAAGACGATGGATGAAGGCATACATGCCTCCCACTTTGCAGGATGCCATCCTTCGCACTTGAGATCTGGAAGACTCAGTGCCAAAGACTAAACCTTTCTCCAAACCATTTGTGCCCCAGAGGGATCAAGACAGGAAGCCATTCCAGAGAGAATGGAAGGGAAAGGAGAAGCTGGATGAGGAGACTAGGTGAGAGCTTATGAGGAAGAATGTTTGCTTCAGCTGTAGAGATCCTTGGATCCCAGGCCACAGGTGCATGGACAAGGGAGAGATTCATTATATTGAGGTAGCAACAGACATTGTGGATAGTGAGGAGGAGCAAGACAATGGGTCCTCTAGTTCAGAGGAGGAGTCAGCACCAATAGAGGAGCAACTTCCTCGTAGACCACTAACACCGGCAGGAGCCCATTCTCCAGTAGTCCCACAACCGCTAGAGCAGGCTAACAGGAAGAAACTAGCAAAGGGAGGAGTCATAGCGACCCTTTCCGCTGTTCCCAGGTATGATACCCTCCATATCAAAGGGATTATTCAGGGGCAATAGGCAATCACCCTGATAGATGGTGGGGCCACCCACAACTTCATTGATGCTTCACTAGTATCGAGACGGGCACTTCAGACAGAGGAATTTGAGGGGTTTGATGTTGCAGTAGTAGATGGCCACAGAGTGGAGTGTCTAGAGAGAATTCCAAACTTAGACATGAAGTTAGGAAACTACACAGTGAGAGACACATTTTATGTGGTTGACCTATCAGACACATATGTGGTGTTAGGAGTTCAGTGGATGATTACGTTGGGAAAAATCACTACCAACTACCAAACCTTGGAAATGGGATTCAGAGATCAGGATGGGAAGAAGGTTGTTCTAAGAGGTATGTTGACAGGAGCACCCAGGACAGTTTCATCCAAGAGGATGGAGAGGATATTTAGACATGGGGAGGTAGCATATGTCGCAGAATGCTTGATCACTACTCAAAAGGATTCAAAAGGTCGACAACAATACCACACAGAGATCAAGAATTTATTGGAACGATATCAGCAGGTCTTCGAGGAAATCCCACGAGGGAGACCACCTGACAGGGGGTTTGAGCACACCATTCAGTTAGAGGAGGGGGCCAAACCTATGATCACCCCCCCCCCCCTATCGTCATCCTAGGAGGTTCAAGGATGAGATAGAGAAGGAAATCAAGGAATTGTTAGCGATGGGACACATCATACCAAGTAGCATCCCATTTGCTTCTTCAGTTGTCTTAGTTCTGAAGAAGGATGGCACCATGAGGATGTGCATTGATTACCGATCCTTGAACAAGAAAACCATCAAAAATCGATACCCTATCCCACGCATTGATGAGTTGATGGATGAACTTCATGGGGTATTTTTCTTCTCAAAAATTGATCTACGCTCTAGATATCACCAGATCAGCATCTGAGAGAAGGACATAGAGAAGATGACATTTCGATGTCATTTTGGACACTTTGAGTTCCTAGTTATGCCATTTGGGCTAACCAATGCACCCACTACATTCCATTCTTGCATGAACCATATATTTAGGGATCAGTTAAGGAAATCAGTCTTGGTTTTCTTCGATGACATCTTGATCTATAGCCGGTCATGGAAAGAGCATATGAGGCACCTAGATGAGGTATTGAGCATCATGAAGGCACAGTCATTATATGACAAAGAGTCAAAGTGTGAGTTCAGTATGACAAAGATACTTTACTTAGGCCACATCATCAGTGCACAGGGGGTACAAGTGCACCAAGAGAAGATCAAGGCCATTCTAGATTGGCTGACGCCCAAGAACGTGACATAATTGAGGAGCTTCTTCGGGCTGTGCAGCTATTACAGGCGGTTCGTCCATGTTTTTTCTCAGCTTGGAGCACCCCTGATAGGTCTTACCAAGCATGGGGCCTTCATATGGACCAAGAACTCACATGAATCCTTTGATCACATGAAGAAAGTCATGAGCAGTTGTCCAGTGTTGGCACTACCAGACTTCACTCTGCCATTTGTACTAGAGTGTGACGCATCTGACGAAAGGATCGGTGCAGTTTTGATGCAGGGAGGACACCCCATTGTATTCGAGACCTGAAAGCTTAGTCAACCTGAGAGGTTGTACTCCATTTATGACAAGGAAATGTTGGCAATCATGCATGCCTTGACCAAGTTCAGACAATATTTGGTGGGCAACAAATTCATGGTCAAGACCGATCACAACAGTTTGAAGTATTTCCTTGAGAAGAAGGACCTTAGTGAACGCCAACAGAAATGGGTGACGAAGGTACATGCATTTGACTTTGACATAGATTATTTCAAGGGGAAGAATAACACTGTGGCCGATGCACTATCGAGGAGACCTGTGGCATGTTCTTTGATGGAGATTTCAGTAGATTGGAAATCCCACTTGTTAGTGGAATATTCCAAGAACAAGTTCGCTTGTGAGGTGATGGATGGGCAGATACAGGATGACCGATATAGGGTCATTGACGATGTCATATTTTACAAGGATAGAGTCTACTTGTTGCCTGATTCAGGGCTTGAGAAGAAAATCCTCACCACAATTCATGATTCACCTCTAGCAAGCCATTAGGGGTTTTTCAAAACCTACAGACAAATCCAAGAGAGCTTCTCATGGAAGGGCCTCAAACAAGATGTTATGAGACACGTCAGTGAGTGTGTGACTTGCTAGCAGAACAAGTCAGAGCATGCTCTTCCAGCAGGGCTACTTCAGCCACTCCACGTTCCAAAGCAGAAATGGGAGAGTATATCTATGGACTTCATCATCGGTCTACCCAAGGTCCAGGGTAAGGACTGCATCTATGTAGTGGTCAACAGATTGACCAAGTTTGCTCACTTCTACATCATACCGACATAGTACAGTGCAGTTCAGGTAGACGAGATTTTCTTCAGGGAGGTCTTCAGACTTCTTGGGTTACCGAAGAACATCGTCAGTGACAGGGACAATCGGTTCATAGGGACATTTTGGAGAGAGTTGTTTCGGTTGGTGGGGACAGAGTTGACACCTAGCACCAGCTATCACCCTCAGACAGATGGGAAGACCAAGATTGTCAACAAGCGGGTTGAAGGGTATTTGAGGAACTATGTAGGAGGACAACAAAGAACGTGGGTAAAGTGGTTACATTTAGGGGAACATTGCTACAACACCACCTTCCACATTTCCATTGGTATGACACCCTTCCGAGCATTATACGGATATGATGCTCCCACTTTGGTAGACTTGATCTTCGGGGAGAGTAGAGCTCCCAAGGCCAAGTATTGGATCATAGAGAGTCAGGAGATTATCAAATTGTTGAAAGAGAACTTGCAGATGGCGCAAAACCGACAGAAGATAAGCGTGGATAGGCACAGGATAGAGCGCAACTTTGAGGTTGGAGATTTGGTTTTCTTGAGACTCCAACCCTACAGACAGTCATCTCTGAAGAAGAGTGGAGCCGAAAAGCTCAAGCCTAGATTTTATGGTCCCTACATGATCATGCGCCGAGTAAGCGAGGTTGCTTACGAGCTAGAGCTTCCAAAGGAGAGAAAGATTCATAACGTGTTCCACGTGTCTTGCCTCAAAAAGGCAGTGGGACAATTCATTAACACATCAGAGGAGCTCCCCTCGTTGGATGAGGAGGGACAATTGGAGTTAGTTCGGGAGGAGGTTTTGGAATTTCAAGAGCGGAAACTAAGGAGAAGGGTCATCAGAGAGTGTTTGATCAGATGGAGAGGGATTCCATTAGAGGACGCTACTTGGGAGAGAGATCAGGTGTTGCAACACCCTAGACTAGTATTGCTTGAGGACAAGTAATTTCGGGAAGGGAGGACTGTAATGTCCCTTTCCAAATAGGAGCTCCAGAAGAGGAGGCTTAATGGTCTAAACCACCCCGTTAGACTATAGCCAGGGCCAAAAAGGGGTAAACAGGGTTACTAGAGGTCACTCCAGTCACAG
>ML795168.1:141422-152248 GCA_009831015.1 Picea engelmannii
TGTAATATAATTTACCTTAATTTTTAATATATTAGTATTGATACCTTAACCAAATAGTTACTTAAATAGGTATAATTTGTTTCTTTTGAAATGTAATATCAATGAATTCAATACATTAAATCATTTTACACTATTTCATTAAATATTAATACATCAAATTATTTTTTAATATAAAATTGAAATCAATAAAACGAACAGTTTTATAATATCAAATTATTGATTTATTAATATTTTATATAAAAATATTAATAACTTTTTTACTTGAAAGTACCACAAATGTTTTAACTATAAGAAATGTTTTTACTCGCAATAAATAAATATATATATATATATATATATATATATATATATATATATATATTACAATAAAATAGATTTTTGATATTAATATTTTTATAAATGGAAAATATTACATATCTTAGTCTATCTTGATAAGTGGTAAGAAATGATTTTATATATATTATATAATTAATATTTAAATATTACATTAATATTTTATTTATCACGAACAATGAAATAGGTTTTTTTCACACTTGAATTTTATAAAAATATATATATTTTATTCTTAAAATACTCTTTAATATAATCATAAATATTTTTGTTTTAAATTAATTTATATATAAATATTTACATAAAATGAAATTAAAATATTACAATAAAATATTGAAATAGTTTTTATTTATTATTAATATTTTTAATTTTTATTTATTTTATAACAAATATTTGACAAAGATTTAATAAAAATAAGCATTGCTAAGATAAGAACAAATTCTCACGAGCTTTATAGTGAAACTTGGCGTTGGTCAATTCCTAAAACGCCATGGGATGAAAGAGTGTGTCACCTTTCTGACACTAGGAAGGTTGAAGATGAAAAGGACTTTCTCTTAAATTTTCCACCCTATACCGATATTAGATCCCATTTTCAAACTATTTATCACACTACCAACTTTCCTAACATCTTAACTCAACAAAAGTATGGTGATCTTGGAAAGCTTATCTTAATGCTTTTAGAGCAAAGAAATAAAATTCTAAAGAATCACAAGTAGTCGCTTACCCTATTAAGGTCTGATAGACCAATAAGGTCTCATTGGACGTTAATAATCATCATCGTCAACAACTACGTACCCTTGGCTCCATAAGTTTATTATTAATATTTTTATTTTATAACAAATATTTGACAAAGAATAACTACGTACCATTGGCTCCATACGTTATGATTAATAATTTTAAGTACATGGCACGGAGTTCATTGGGAGACTTAGTTTATTGATAACAATAAGTAGACATGGCCTGAAAAGTAAATAAGGAAGGAGTAGGCTAACTTGGGAGCAAACAAACCAATTTTTTTGGCAAAAAAATGGTCTAAATCTAGTCAGATTTTTAGGGGTAGTTTGAGTTTCTCATGGATCAAAGTTCTATGCATTTCAGAACCATACCCGAGGGTTTTTTTCCTATTTTAAACCAACCCAGATGCTCAGAAAATCAATCAGAATTCTGGATTGACCAGAAATTTAAAATTGCACCCTTGGAGAACATGTCAGAAAAATAATTCAGGAGGGAAGATTGTTCCCAAGTTAGCGCACTCTAATAAAGAATTTGGCATGCACACTCAAACATGTCTCTAACTTCACAAGGGTGGGAGATAACATTTCATAGAGACAAAAAAACCATAGTTACAACATTGTCCCCCTCCCCAAAAAAAAAACTAGTATGGTTTCTGAGTGCTAACTCTTTCTTATACTTGTGGTTATATATAAAAGTCGTTAGATAAATTTGAGCATAACAAAGAAGATAAGTCTTTATTATCTTTTTTTCTTCATAAAAATTAAATTAAATTAAGACGTTGTGTTAGTTAAAATTAAGTTTAAAAATGTAAGGGTTTCGATTAATAAGTATATAAAAAACATTAGCCCCATGGGATAGCACAATTGGTGAGATGTGCCTACACTCCTTCAAGATTGGGGAGGTCACGAGATGAAGCCTTGTGTCCCTGGGGTTACGGTTTAGCATCCTTACCATCCACAAAACTTGGGGAAGTATTGGTGAGTTTCTCGTAATGTTGTCAATTTCTTGTGAAGAAGACCAAAGATATGCTAAACATATTACAGCGTGGCCATAGAAATTGTCTTTGTTATTAAAAAATCATTAAATCTAGCAATGGTTAATAGGTATAAGCCTATTGGAAAAGTAATTATTAGTAAGTTATTTTAACAAACTCAACTGTAACAATTTTTAACAAACTTAAAGATTACAAATAACCCATTTCTATCGGAACCTGATAAAAAATCAAAATACTAATAAATAATGGAAACTATTTTTCATGTATCACTTTCTCTGATTAATATTCCACTAATGAAAAATGTGACCATCCATATTAGGTCAAAGGATCATCCACAAAAAAATAAAAACTCTAAGATGGTACATTACTCAAATCATTCCAAAAAGAACATTAGGACCCCAAGATGGTATAGATCCTTTCACATTTATTGTTATCGCCCAGGTGCCAAGATGATAATCCAATTAGGGTACTAGTGACTCTACTTTGTTAATAAAGAAAAGATCCCCAACTTCTGATTAACAAAGAATTATTGTGCCTAAAACCCCATAGAGATCTTTGTTGGGTATGTGTTATATTATTTGCATGACTAGCTTTAGTGTCTACTATGTTGCGTCAGACATGTAGGGGTTCGGTGGTAGTGCCCTCGAGAATTTTTTTCCTTGGGACATGTAGGGGTTCTGTGGTAGAGCCTTGTTTTTTGTGTTGCCTTGGTTTTCATGTCCTTTGTTGGGCGACTTTTCGGCACATGGTTTTTGGCGATGGTTTTCTATTTTCGGTTAAGGAATTAGGGTTGTTGACTAATCCAGGTCATGGGGTTATGTTTTTGGATTTTGTTGGCTCCTATATGAATATTGTATTGTAAAAAATGTATCGACATGAATGCATATAGAATATGTTGGCTTTCCCAATTTGGGTTTCCAGGGAAAAAAATATCTATGCAATGTTTGTATTTTCCATTATATCTTTTATGTTCTTTTACTGAAAATTTGTTTGCATTAAATAATTATATAAGGTTACAATCTACATTTGGTATCATATATTTGTTGGATTTAGGAGGACTCCTTTGCGGTCAAGGGTTTGGCTCGATATTGTGATAAGCCTTGTTACAGTGGGAGATATGTGGTATTGATTTTTTAGGTGAAAATAAATGGTGAGCAGTTCGAAAATGGAGATCGAGAAGTTTAATGGGAAAACTTTTGAGTTGTGGAAGCTTAAGATGGAATATCTATTAGTAGAAAAATATCAGTGGATCATGGTGGATCCAGGTACTACAAATACATGAACTTCAACAGATGACTGAAAAAAGTTGGATCGAAAGGCGAAGAGAAAAATCTGACTGTGTCTCTCAGATTCAATAGTACTGAGTGTTTTAGAGGAAGCTACAACCAAAAATTTACGGGATAAGTTGGGGAAGTTGTATCAGTCCAATTCCCTATTAAATGAACTATTCCTGAGAAAGAAGTTGTATAACATGAGGATGAGAGATGGAGACTCGGTGGAAGAGAATTTGAACACCTTCAATATTGTGGTAAGTAAGCTAGTATCTGCTGAGATTAAAATTTCAAATGAATATAAGTGTATTATTTTATTGTGCTCTTTAATAGACTCATGGGATAGTTTGGTTGTGGACATAGGTAGTAATACAACCACATTTAATTTTGATGAAGTGGTCTCATCCTTGTTGTCAGGGGAGATGAGATGGAAGAACATGGAAGGACAAAGCATATATGCATTAATTGCAAGAGGATGCTCTAAGGAAAGAAATATATCTAAGTCCTAAAGAGGGATATCTAAGTATAAGGGTAGATATAAATCTCCTAGAAAGTTTGTAAAGGTATGTGAGAGATGTGAAAAAGAAGGGCACTACAAGAAGCAATGTAGATCAAAAATTAAGAAAAAGAAGGGATTTGAAGAATCTCCTTCTACAGTCGGAAATTCCTCCAAGGAAGAAGGAGGGGATGTGTACTTGGCTTCTTCAAGAAAACATGCAAATCATGAGGCATGGTTGGTTGAGTCAGGTGCATCCTTTCATATGACTCCCCACAGGGATTGGTTTTGTGAATATGAAAGGTATGATCGAGGTAATGTTTTCCTAGGTGATGACTCGACAAATAGAATCATAGGACAAGGAAAATTCAAGTTGAGGCTCATAGATGGAAGGATTAAAAGACAACCTGGTGTTCTACGCATCACAACTTTGGCCATAAATTTTATTTCTATAAGAAAAATGGATGATGCAGGGGTAAAAACAATATTTTAAAAAGAAACTTGCAGGATGGTTCGAGGAGAAATGGTGTTGATGAAGGGAGTTTGGTTTGGAACTATGTATAAGTTGAAAAAAAACATTATTAGTGATGGGTGTAATAGTTCCATTGTTCATGATATTGGATTTTAAAAATAAATAACTCCTACAATCTCTGGAGAAAATGTTATGATGTGTCATCAAAGACCAGGACATATCAGAGAGAAGGGTATTTGACTACTACACAGTAAAGAAATGGTTCAAGGTATGTCTAAATACTCTCTGGATTTTTATTTTTTTGAACATTGTGTATATGGGAAGCAAAATCGGGTAAGACTCCCCTCTCGTGCAAAGAGGGAAGAAATAATTTTACAGCTAGTTCACAGTGATGTGTTTGGACCTATGTCGGTTTCATCATTGGGAAAATTTATGAACTATGTCTCATTTATAGATGAATTCTCGAGGAATACTTGGATATATTTCCTCAGGAAGAAATATGAAGTATTTGACAGGTTTAAAGAGTTTAAGGCTCTTGTTGAGAATCAAATAGAGAAAATAATTAAGGTGTTGAGGATAGATAATGGAAGAGAGTTCTATGGGAATGAATTTGAATAATTATGTAAGAAGAGAGGCATAGAAAGGAAGAAGACAACTCCATATAAACCTCAACAAAATGCAGTTGTGGAAAAGATGAACATGATGATAATGGAAAAGGAAAGGTGCATGCTCAGTGGTGCTGGGTTAGGGAAAGAATTTTGGGTAAAGGAAATGGGTACTCCATGTTATCTGGTCAACAGATCACCCTCGTCAGTTTTGGATGACACGAATCCACAAGAGGTATGTACTGGTTAGAAACCTTCTCTCATACATCTCAAGTTATTTGGCTGTGATGCCTATGTTCATGTTCCAAAGGAAAATAGGAGTAAACTAGATAAGAAGCATGAAAAAGTATATATTTATTGGGTATAAAGATGGTCTCAAAGGTTATAAGATTTGAAACCCATAGACTAAAAGGTTGTGTATATCCGAGATGTGTTATTTAGAGAAATGAAGGATGTTGTTAAATAGGAAGTCCTACCAAGTAAGGAAGAACCGAAGAAAATGGAGTTTGATTTGAAGGATGATGAATTAGGCTCTATATAAGAAAATGAATCAGAAGAAGAAGATCCTCATATTCCATAATTGAGGATATCAGTTCGATAAAGACACACCCACAAAGGGGAATAAATAATTTTTGACTTTCTTAAAGGACAAAATATCCATTCATGGGTCCTAATTTGGAAGGTCAGGGAATCTTATATGACCTCTTGGTGAAAGATCTCTGATTTTGAGGCCAAACAATTCTTTGAAACCTTGATGGTCTCGTTCTATAGTTAAACACATCATATTTCAGCTTCTTGGTTCAGGTTTAAGGGCACCCGTGACCTTCCCTTTCGCCCTACTAAAAAAGGTCATAGTGTCGGGTGTTAGCTCCTTTTGTGTGATAGGCCCCCTCTTGATGTGATCTTATCGATGACCACGTGATTGCGGGAACAGACACAAGCAGTTTGGAGTCAAACTGCTTTTGCACCCACAATGCTCTCACAACCTCCACGTGTCATCTTGACAAAACCACAGTTTGAATTGCGGTTCACCCTCAATATATTAAACTCCTTGCAACTCCTATCCCCGTAATGTTATGGGATCGTCGATCTCACAATCTTGATGATAATGGATAAATCGACGATTCATATTTTCACCTCTCGGATCTACGGACTAGGTCAATGTCTTCTAGATCAACGATTGATATCTCTTCACAATTCCAAACTCTGGGAATTCGAAATCTCAAACCCATATTTCTTTCTTACTTCAATCCTCCAAATTTGATGATCCACGGACACCTATCCTAGCTAATCAATGGTCCTGCCATAACTTCAGGTGGTTGACCCTTCAACCCAGATCAACGGTTCAACGAACCTCTTCTCGATGGGTAGTCGAGATCTCCTGTGGGTCTAAGACTTTTGAGATCTCAAATCTCAAACCTCTTTTCCCAATGGATTTTACCCATATTCTAAGATCCACTGACGTGTGTCTTCCCCAAATCCAACGATCAAGGATTACTTTGGGTCTTTACCCGACATCCATAGACTTGCACCGCAAGTCCTCCGAATCCAATGGTTATGAATCACTTCAGAACCTTACCCAAAGTTCACAAATTCACGCCATCTATCCTCTATATCTGATGGTCCATATCTACTTCATCTCCTCAACACTTCAACACTTTGGGTTTCGAGAGTTTAGTCGCACCAACGTGCAAATATCCCGATGTACGAATCCCCGATCTCACCAATCTGACAGTTAAGGAGGGTCCCGATAGATCCTTAGATCTACGGTCCAAATCATTTCGCAACTTTGGGTTTCAGGATTTTAGTCGCGCCAACATGTGAATCTCCCGATGTGCGATCTTGTGAAAACTGAAGGGGTCAAGCTATTAACGCCTGCACCATTTCTTCAAATCTAATGATCATGACTAAAATCCCAATCATATATCATTCATTCACATTCTAAACAAAAAATGATATTCCCTTTCGATACATGGACCTCACTATTCTTCCTGAGCTTCATCAGTTATGAAGGATTTAAGAGTGTTGTTCTCTTTCTCCTCGGCTTAACACTTAGAAGGGTCTTTTGCACTATTCTTGCACTCCTTCATCAAGTCTAGAACTTAAGTAGTTCTCGGTCTCTGTTTGCCTCACAGAGAGCCTGTGCATATCTTTAGTACCTCTCATGACTTAACCAACTCTGTCCTCCAAGGGACTCAGAATGATTAGGAGGGTCGAAATGTGTACATGAAACTATACCTAAAGTCGACGAACTCACAGTTCATGGCTCTGACTTAAGTCACCACATAACACAAGAATTTATGAGTATAAAAAAACATCCAATTCAAATAATTTCCTACTTTCCTAATTACACAATCAAGCAGGAATAAAAGGGATACAGTATAATCATTAAGAAAATATTTCCATCCCTACAACATTCATAGGATATCCAACTTTAATTCACTGTACCACTTAAATACACAAGATATGCAGTTACTTATCTATTACAGGTGGTATCCAAGTAATTGAATGTGGGTGTTCGACCTTCCACCCTACGATAGGCTCAAAGGAATTCATTCTTAGAACTCTGGCCACCCCCGTGCCAAGACATGATATCACCAGGGAACTCTTGCATTTCTCAAGGATTATGTCTTTGTTCAGATTCGTCTCGGGTTATGTTCTCTACAAATTTCAGATATCTCTCTCTGTTATGGCCTCAAAGATATTTATCAAATTCCTCGTCGGCATCAAAATCTCGTACTTCTATTCATTATTCCCTGGAGAGCTTCGTGCATCCCCCTTACGATCTTGCACGCCCTTCTTCTCTTTTTCCACCTATTTAGTTGTCCATGTGTATCTATCTTACATTCCTTCTTTTGGAAGGTTCTTGAACCATCACGTTCCTTGTATAAGAAGGAAGCTCAGGTTTGCAGGTCACTGTGGTACTTTAGGCTGACATTTTGCAACTAGACCATGCTCCCATTCATGGGGGTGTTTGATAATTCAACAATTGGTCCTTTCTTAATTTATTGATTTCTCTCCTTGGAATCTGAAGTAGGTTTATCATCCTCATCAAGGGAAATTTGGGGTTATTTGATTTAATGAACCCTCTCATATGGTTTTCACATTCTTCCTCTAGTGATATCATGGCCAGTATTTTCAAGGCTTCACTCCCATACTCATTTATTGGCAACCGAAACAATAATACATTTACATTGTCCATGTGCCTTAGCATGGTAATCCTATTTTAAGATTAAGTTACAAATTGGGGAAAACATGGTGTTATGATTCCCTCCCTCTTAAAGGAACACCGTCCTTGATGTTTTTTCTCAGAACAACTATCACGCCTTTCTCATTTAGTTGCTTTAGAAATCTTGGTCTTTCTCTGTCGGTTAGATCCTTTTTCAGACCCTTAATATTTGTCACTCGATTTCAGTAATTCTTGGACAATCAAGCATGATAATAATAGTCTTATGTGAAAACATTGCATAAACATTTCTAGGAAATATTAGCTCAATAATTATCGGCGCAGTTTGTGGATTTATATCCACATGGTTGTTTTGTTATCCAGGCTCATTGTTTTTCCTTAACATAGCCATTGGGTGCATGATCCCAATCAATAGTTTATAATAACTATCAAGGTTTTATTTTCCTTGTGGTCACTCACCCTCCAGGCCCAGGCTCAGGCATCCCCTTTTCTACTATACAATCCCTCGGGTGATCCATATTTCCCTACCAAGGTTTTCTCGCATAGGAAGAACTACTCACCATGTGCATGATCCCAATAGTCTACAAGAACTATTGAGGTCTCCTCTTCCTTGCGGTCACTCAACCTCCAGGCCCAGGTCAGGCATCCCCTTCTCTACTATACAGTCCCTTGGGTGATTCATCTTGCCCTACCAAGGTTTTCTCACACATAAATAATTCCAGAGACTTTGTCGAGTCTTATAGTTGAAGTGTCCCTCATAATTTCTTTGTCGAGGCATCCCACCGACTTGTGTTACCTCAAACACAATATATTCTAGGCAATCATGGGTTACCACAAGGTTTTCCTGTCTCAACAGTAGCCATTTTTCATGCTTTTACAGCTTGACAACCTTCCGACTCAGGTAAAGTTAGGGACAAAGGTTACTCTCCTTCTCCTGACTCAATCATATATGGGGATGAAGGTTACTCACCTTCTCCCGAGTTAGTCTTTATTTCATGCGCTCGGATTATATTCTTTCTCACCAATTTCACAGGCATAAAAAAATTCACAAGACATCATCCTAAAATTTAAATTCAAAATTTTCTTATAACTTTGTGACCCGAAGGTATCCAAATTCCATATTTTGTTTCCATATTTGTTTTTCACGGGAAATAGATTCATAATTATGGGACTTTCCTTCCCATAGCGGTTTGACTCAGTAGGAAATTGGTATTTCTTATGGCTTACAACGCTTCCATATTCAAGACTCCCTTGCTTCTTGCACTTTCAACTTCAATCAACCAAACAAATTGTTAGTTTCCATGCAAATACATTTTATTGCACATTTATAACGACGTGACAAACCATTTCAGAATTGTGCATACTAACACTCAAATTCACTTTCTCAAAAAAGAAATACCATTTCTTGTAGTTTGTCTTAGTAGGAAATTGGTCTTCTTTATGGGCTTACATCACTGCCATATCCATGACCCTTTTCTTCCTGCAATTCATTCTTTCCATAGCCAAACAAATTGTTATTCTCTCATGCACCCATATATATATATATATATATATATATATATATTCAAACCCATGCATACTAACAGTTCATTACACCTGTATAAACATGAAAAGGGAATCCCATTCATTTCCTATGCCTCATTTCAACATACCAAACCTTTCAAAACATAATTCAACATTTTAAAGGATTTAACAAATGTGCCAGTATTCACGACCACATTCGTACCCAATGCACTCTTGCATGGATTTCAAGTTTGTCACACTTTACGACAAGTTCTTGGCCATGTTGTGTTGGAATTTAACCAACCTCTTCCCCTCATGGCTTATTCATTTTCATTCTGGTACACACCCCCCCTTCTCTCCAAGGGCTTCGCGACTTCCCTGTCTGGGATCTGCTCAAGATTAAATTGAAACAGTCTTTGATTCCCTGTTGGAACCTCTAAGACACAATAAATAGGTCTCTGTATAGAAAAAAATTCCTCTCATGTGAACAGACGCTAAGCGCAAGTCTCCTCCACGTGACCATGCCTTGTGACCACATGCTTATCCGAAAAGGCGTGTCATGATTTTGTGTATCGACTATATGAATCAACTGACTCTCCGTCCTTCAAACTCCCGATTTTCGAAATTCCAACAAGGGCCTAGAACATGCTATATCCTCCCTTATCCTCCATCCATATGACCCTTCACTATGACCTGGGGCCAATCCTTCCAAGCACATCATGATTTTGTGTATCAGGGACTCTCGATGTGATTGACCTCTATTCTCCCAATCCTCTGATACCTGAAATTGCAAAATATCCGGATTAGATCAACGATCCACACTAGCTCTCCAACTAACAACTATGATCCAGTCGTGATTTCGTGTTTCATGAATTCTCACAACTCTAGCCTTTGACCTTTCCACTCTGTGAGTCAGAAAAATGTTGATCTCTTGCCACGTGTCCCATTTCAATGGAAGGTCTCGATGATTTCGTGATTTCACGTTTTGGGGTTTCGTGAATTTCACTCTGCTTCTTCCAAATCTTCTAGTTTTGCAAAATTCTGATAATTCCTCATGACTAACCATTGTGTTACTTCTCCAAGATCTGACGACTTGAAATATTTCAACTCCTCCTGAATGTATCTTGAAATTGATATGATGATTGAGATCGATTTCCTTACAATGAATGGCTCACATTCATATCCTCTATCCAGTTCTTGATTAACCTGATTCGATCATGGTTTTCCTTCGTG
>ML795168.1:156212-168275 GCA_009831015.1 Picea engelmannii
AGAAGAAAGTGCACAAATCAACATCTCATGGTGTTTTTCGGACCCCCCGCCCCCGACCGATCTATCTTTAACGGAGGGGGGGGGTTAGGAATGGATTGTTTTCTGGAAAGCCCCTTATCTCTACATGGTAGGAACATATTGGGTCAGACTCCCACCACCTCCCAAGGTCTGACATACCTTGTCACCCCATGACGTTATTATCTACATTTTTTCCATAGAGGTCACATCTTATTACTCTGTCAGTCCATTCCCCTTATTCTCCTTTTACAAGTCCACTCACCATGGATACTCCCCAATCAACTCCCTCCATGTCACCCAACCATATTCTTCATTCATTGTCACCTACCATCTCACGCTCTAAATGACCCATTGGCCATTTATTACTGGCTAACTTATCTGTTAACCTACTGACCTATCTCCCGTGCCCAACGGGTATCCGTTCGCTCAAAACTACCTTCACCCTTCATTCCCTCGTCATTTACCCTATCACCGTACCAGAGAATATTTTCCCCGTTTTCCTTTCTGTTACAATCAACTATCCAAAGCCACCATCATCCCCACTAAATACAGTTTGATTTGTAGGTATTTTTACAGCGATGGCGGAAAAATCAAAGAGAACAGAAGCTGAGGAAAATCCTTTCCTCCCACCCCCTATCGACCTCAACAGGATCCCTCTGGCCAACAAAGACCATTTAATTGCAGACGCCAGATGCAATTTCGACTTCACGGACTTCCAGTCATGGCTCAAAGAGGTTTTCCTTGACCAGAGCGATGAGATTGGGCTCTGGGAGTCAAACCTTCCACTGTATCTTTTCCCCCAGGTTCACCATTTCCCCGAATTCACCCTCAAATGCCAGACTCACTACCTCCCCAACCAGAGAGCCATAGTTTCTTCATCAGGAGAAATTTATTTCCTCATTACACCTGAAACCTTTGACCAGATGATGCAGATACCCAGGGTTGAATCTGTATCACCGTTCAATCTTCAAATCATCACAGAACTGTATCAGAAATTATCTTTCCCCCAAAGAGCTCAGATTTTTGAGCTTTATCTCCCACAGGCCGCTCAGCTCCCCA
Source organism: Picea engelmannii (assembly GCA_009831015.1). NCBI lineage: Eukaryota > Viridiplantae > Streptophyta > Pinopsida > Pinales > Pinaceae > Picea > Picea engelmannii. Next base: position 157,290 of record ML795168.1, read on the forward strand.
CTACAAATCCCCCATATCCTTCATCCCTTTTCTCAGTGAAGGGAAATCAGGTCATTTCGTCGCTCTACGCCCTCCTCAAGTATTTTTCGGATCAGTGGGTGGATGAACCCATATTGGGTTTTCTGTCCATCTTCTCCATAGATGAGAAACCCACCATGCAATTCGACTATAGCACTTTTCTGGCGGAAAAAATTCATGAGAAATTCTCAAATTTTTCCATGGAAGGCATGTTTCTCTATTCCTCAATACTCACTTACATGTTCCTATTCTTTCAAGTGGACAAATTCACTTTTTCGATGTAGAAGATGGACAAGGATGGGAGGCCACAAGAGGTGACAGTGTGGACTTCGCTACTCAGACACAACTCTATTGAATTCAATTTCAAACAATTTATCAAGCAGTTCTACCATCCCAAGGTGAGCATGCTCACTGGCAGACCCAAGTCGATAATAAACGAGGAAATTCAGAGGATCCTACACCTCTCAGATATTGAAAAGACAGGATACTGGTACCTGTACCAAGACCACATAGAGATCAGAGTGTATGGGTGTGAATTGGCTCCATACAAGTTGCCCAAGTATTTGTCCATGAGGATATTTTCCCTAGAATACATAAGGAAAATGATCAATTTAGATGACATACATTTTGTGTCTCTGAAGAAGAAGCGGTAGCTCAGAATCAAAGGGCAGATTGGGTCCTTCATCTGCAATAGCCGAGGCGCCGGGGAGGAAGCTGATAGATTTATTAAATAAATGAAGTTGTTTGCTAGATTCATATGGCACTATCACCCCTGTGGAATAATTTTAGAGATGAGAGTTAAGAATAAGAATATCCCATATGTCCACACATCCAGTCTTGAGATAGAGAAGTTCACCAACCAGACAGAATGGAGCCAAATACTCTGGTTGAGACAAAACAACAGGACCTTTCAGTCACTGTCTCACATATGACTACACCACAGGCTCCCAAAGAGAAAAGGCCCAGGAAATAAATTTCACCTTCCATCACCGAAGTATCATCCAAAGAATTCCAACTACATACCAAGAGGCCAAAAACCAGTCAGACACCTGACACGGCTGGTGTAAAGGGAATTCAATCCACTGCAATTATGGAGGTTGATCGGTCATTCCTTAGTACAAGAAATAAACAAATCATGACTACAATGTTTCCTAAGAAACCTATAGATACTCCATCATCCAACTAGCCGAGCAAAATAGGACCGAAATTGATTATTTTTGAGAAGTATGATCTGATAAAAAAGAAAAATCAGACACTGACCAGCAACACGTATGCTCAGTTCTGGAAGAAAACATCAACTGCACAAGACAAACTACTTTCTGCATTCGACACTAGTAAGGGTAGACTACACATGGCGTTTCTGCAAGCACAGGTGCCAAACCCGAAAGTAATCATCGATTACAAGACGGAAACATTTGAATTTCAAACTAAAGATGTGCATCCAGCGGATCAAATGGATCTGCACAGGCAAACTTGAGAAATGGTTTTCTCCACATTGGCACATGCTTCTACTGTTGCCTCCAAGTTACAAGTATCTCTGAACAACGTCGAGACACAGCTGAAGCTAGAAAAAATATCACCCTTTGCCAAAGATAACAGGATTAAGATGTTGAAGGAACTGGTCCTCAAGATTGAATATGATCCCTCGAATGTGAAAGCAGTCGAGGAGATGCTCAGAAATAAAAATGTCGATATAGCATCTCTGAGGAAACAGTTGAAACTACCACCAACAGAAGATTCACAGGCAAAGGAAATAACAGAGACAGAAGGGGAAACAGATGACATGCTCAAGCTCATCATGGAACAGAATGCACAGTTGAAGGAAATGGAAGAGGAATTGGAAAAACTGGTGAAAGAAAAGGAGCAATCAAATCCCATGAAGGTCATTCCGCTGAGCGCAGTTCCACTCTTAGGAGTGATCACAACATCTGTAGCAGAAATCCCCTCGGCAACTCCACTGACAGCCCTGGAGAAGACTGTTGAACTGGCTAAATCCATGGAAGAAATGAATTTTCAAGAGATAGAGATTATCAGACTCAAAAAGGATATTGAGCACCTTTAGGAACTAATGTCTTCTTACCAAAATAGCTATTCCAAGGAAAAACAAACATCAGACCAACTCAAACAATAATTGCAACAGCTTCAGAAGCAAACAGTGGCAGACAAAACACTGGCTGAGGTCAAAAAAAGTGTCTCAATGGACATCACCAAGCCCATGACTGAAATATGACCGATGATACAAATAATGTTCGAGTAAAATGAGCTAGTGCAAATAAGTCAACAAGCTATTGAGAAGATAAGAGAAGAATTGGGAGATATGCCCATAGAAGCTATTGATATCATCAAATTTATGTATTCCAAAACCAGAGAGGAGCTAGAGGAGTTGAATATTGAAGATAGGACAGACACCATCCTTGAGGTCAAGAGGGTCCTGACCAAGAGAGGACTAATGCTATAGCTAGAGGAAAAGGTCCAGACCATGGACACAGGAGAGGAAAGATTTTTTAGCAAGATCGAAGCTCTACAGAAGAAAGGCCTTTCTGGTATGAGAGTTATAAATGACAAGTTAATGACGCTTGTCGATTACAAAAAGAAAGTAGCCACTGTGGCTAAGGATAGCTCAAAATTCTCAGGAATACAAGATAGTATCACACGAAAGGAATTATTAGATGCTTTATAGTTAGACATCACTATACATCATGAGATCTGGTACATCTTCATCATCAAGCCAACTTTTTCCAAGTACACAGAGATGCATGAAGTATACCGAAGATTGCTCAAAGTTAGCGCTCCCAGTCACCTTTGATGGGAAGATCTTTGCAATATGATTGAGTATTTGATGAGGTGTCCAAGTTGAGTCAGCTATCGAGTCAGACGAGGTCATGCAGAGACCTCACCAATGGTTCACCCCAGAAATCAGCATGAAGTTTCAACACGTCATCAAGCAGTTTCCTAAATTTTTGTATCTTGTTAAGTTAGTTAGCTAAATTTAGATTTTCCACATCCTAATCTTTAATGACAGGGTCGTATGTAATTTTTATTATAAATAATTCAAACTTTGAAGTATTGAGGGTTAATCTTTACGCCCTGCAAGCTACAAGACTGTAATTTTTATTAGGAGATCTTCCATTAATATAAAGAGACGTTTTCACAGGATTCTCGTGTGTTATTCATTGGTGATGTTTTATTTTCTATGTTGAATGTTTTTCTTGCTCAATTGTCATATTATTTTCTAATCTAAATCTTTTAAAAGTAACATACATCGCAGGGTTTATCTTTGTATACCATGTTCCAGACTTTGAAATATTTTAATGTTTATCTTCTGATATTACAATGAAGAAATTCTTAAATGCTTCTTTATTTTAATTGATATTTCTCGTCTTTTTTGCTATTCATCATTTTACTGCTAAAAGAATCCAATGAATGCATTATCTTGCTCTGTGAAAAGAATCTTTTGTTTCTGGTTTATATTTTTATCTTTATAACACAGACCCCATAGCCCAATGGATGCGTAAATCCCCTTCAAGCAACTCAACAAAAACAACAAACCAGTTAATCTTATTTTATATAACTAGCCTAATATCTTAAAGATAGAACATAGCTAAATCATACAGAGAGATCCCTCTCTGAAACTGGTAGGGATAGATTCCAGTTTCGAAGTGGTTGGATAAAGTTACCTCTTGTAGATTTCTTCTTTCCTAACAACCTCTGGGAATTTACAAAGCCTTAACATAGTGGCGACCATACTGGGGAACTGAAAAAACTTTCAACCCCATGTTTTCTTTTTCCCGAGAAGAAGACCTTGTTTATGAAAAAATTGTAAATATGACAAATAAATAGTGTTTAGAGGTTGTTAAAAACTTGTGCATATTAATTTCGGACTCACAAAACTAAAAAATATATAAAAATTAAAAAATATGGCTCCTAAAAGAGTTTATACTCGATCTTACCTAGACCTAGAACCCGCAATAGTGACTGATAATCCATAACAATTACTTAGAAAGAAGACTATTACATAAGGTTCATGGAGCCATAGTTTCCTTCACAAGTCCTTTTCCCTCCCAGAGGAACTCGTTACCCTTCAAGATCTCGACTTTGACACCATTTTTTAGCAAAGCTTGTTCAGAACGAAATCAGATAGCTTCATAACTGGAATCGTTTTAGACCCAAAAACCTTGCAACCCCGGACCCCTGAAATACAATCTCCCACTACAAACCCTCAAACCGCTCACTCCGTACCAGCAAGCCCCTCCTCCTCCTCATTTTCTGTCATTTCCCCACCTATCATCCAGTTTGTTGTCCCACTCCCTCCACCTATCATGGCAGCCAGATATGCTCCCTTGGTGTTGGCCGCACCTCTACATGCTATGCCCTAGGATTATCAAATGAGACTTACACAATTCGATGGAACAGGGCCCTTGAGCACATAGCAACACGTTGATAAAATGAATGACTATTTTGATCTGCAGGAAGTAGATGAAGCTGACATTCAAATGAGATTGTTTGCATAGAGTTTGACCACTGACGTTAAGAAATGGTATAATGGTTTGCGTGCTTCCTCAGTGCTCAACCTTGCAGCGTTTCAAAGAAGTTTTCTAGACAGATGGGAGCTAAAGAAATATCCTCTCCAAATCTTGTCAGAATATGAAAACATCAGAAGGAATCAAGGTGAGACAGTTCAAGATTACTGCACTCGCTTCAATAATCTGTACAATGCAATTCCAGCCAATATTAAACCCCCACAAGGTTTATCACTAATAAAATTCCCTAATGGTTTTGAAGCTGATATGTCATATCAATTAAGGGAAAGAAATTCCACCACCCTAGAGGACATGTAGAAAAGCGCAGTAAGTGTGGAGGTCAACCTGTTGGCTAAAAGGGCACGACAGAGGACCGAAAGGAGAGTCACGATTAAAGAAGAACCTTCCACATCTTCTTTTGATGCCAAATTGGATTCCTTAGATAGAGTAATGGAAAGGATGATGGAGAGACTTACTATATCCAAAATAAATCTTCCTAGAGAAAATCAACCTGCTCCACAAATTCAGAATCCTAACTTCAGAAGGAATCCTCCTCAAATCAGGAAGAGATATCCCAGAGATCAAAGAGAACAGAGGGGTCCTGATCAATAGATCAGACCACCCCTACAGGAAAATTATGTCGATGAAGGAGAAGAGGTAATTGAAGAATTGGAGGACACACACATAAACCTCATGGGCATTCATGATAACGAAGCTATTTTCCTCACTCAGGAAGACCAAGAACTTTTCCTTCTTTCTCAAACGTAGGTGAGTGAAGAAGCTGAAGAGTCTGAACAACAGGCATTTGAAAATTCCATTATGGAGGTACACAAGAAGTACAATTTGTGAAGTAAGAAGACAGATGAAATTTCCCCAAAAAAGGTAACCGAAATGAAGAAAGTGGTCAAAACCAAGAAATCCCCTGAGGTTTCTATCAAGAATATCCCTGAGAAAGGTAATGTTGAAGCTCCAAAAAAAAGAAACCTCACCATTTTACAAAGATCAACACAGACTGAGGTTTCATCAACCAACCCACCAAATACTTCTGCCCAGAAGACTATGGTGGACAAATTAGTATTGTTGAGCCAAAGCAGAGCACCTACTCCTTTCAGCCTCTAAGGGGAATTAGCCAAAGTGAAAATTCCCATTTCCCTTTCTTGGTTGATGAGTAAGGATGCTTATCGATCGCAGGTGACCAAAGAGCTGATTATTGAACCTGATATAGGCATGAATACCTTAGCTGTTGGATCGGGGAATCATTCAGACACTATAAATCTTACCGATGATCAACCTGAACTCTTGTTTGTCCCTAAAGTTGATGGTCAGGCTGACAATGGTGATATCACTCCTTTTTACATCAGCCTTAATATACACGACTTGATTATGCATAATGTTATGTTAGATTCAGGTGCTTCCCATAACCTAATGCCTAAAGCAGTGATGGAAAAACTGGGACTCGAGGTCACCAGACCTTACAAGGACTTACACTCTTTTGACTCCAACAAAGTCAGATGTATCAAATTGATCAAGGACTTATGTATCACTCTAGTTCAGATTCTGGCCAAAAGAATGGTTATGGATGTTGTGGTCGCAGACATTCCCCTGAAATATGGTATGTTGTTGTCCAGGTCTTGGGGGGCCAAGTTGAAAGGTACTTTGCAGTTGGATATGTCATATGCCACCATCCCAGTATTCGAGCAATAGAGAAGATTGTACAGAGAAACGTTGATGAAATATATGGTCAGCGGCTAAGAAAAGCCACATAACTATCCTCTGTACTCTACACACTCTGACTTAGATTATTTCATCTTGTATAACGACGATGATACAGGAGATAAAATCGCTCAGCTGGAAGAAGATACACATGATCTGAAAGAAGGCCAAGAAATCATTGAGGCAGAAAGAAAGAGAAACGTGATAAGTGAAGAATTGATAGCAGATTTCTAGAGCATGGACTTCGATGGAGCTGTAAGCAAAGAAGGAGCTGGAGCAGGAGTTTGGTTGCACAATCACAAATCCAAGTATTCGAAAAACCATTCTTACAAATTAAATTTTCAATGCACTGACAACATTTCCAAGTATGAATCTTTGATGCTCGGTCTAAAACTTATAAAGAAAGTTAGTGCCAAACAAATCAAGATAAGAGGCGATTATAAATTAATTATCAAACAAATCAAAGGTGAGTATGTAGCAAAACATCCCCATCTCAGAGCTTACAGGAACGTTGTTTTGGATGCCCTTAAATGTTTCACTGAAGTTGATTTACAGGTTATGCCCAGGGGACAGAATATCTTAGCAGATGGGTTAGCTACGTCAACAGCTACATGCAAGATACCTTTTCGTTCTACTTGCTCATACATGGTGGAGGTGAAGTGCAGACTGACTGTCCCAGACAACATCAGATACTGGCAGGTATTTGGGAACGATGACCAAATTGAAGATTTTCTACAATGTAAAAATGATTTCGAGTGTACAAACATAGACTTAGAAAATTAGGATGAAAATGTAAATAAATCTGATTTTGGAAATGATAGTGTAAATAAGATAGATTCAGGAGAGTTAGGTGAAGACGAGATAGAATCTGATGTTTTTCATTTAAAGAGTAATGTTTTACCTAGGGGTTTAGTTCCTTTAGAAGACCTTTTTGATTTTAATGATGTAGCTAAAAAACCAAAAATTGAAGCCAATGGTAAAGAGGTTGAAGACGTTAACATAGGGAAAGAAGAGAAGTCCAGGATAGTAAAACTTTCTAAATCCTTACCTCCTGAGAAAAAACTCAAATACATTGAACTTTTCAAGGAATATGCAGACGTGTTTTCTTGGGGATACGAAGATTTAAAATCTTATGACACAAGCATCATACAACATAGAATCTCGATAAAATAAGATCAAAAACCTTTCAAACAAAAACTTAGGAGAATCAATCCCATGTCACTCCCCCTGATAGAAAAGGAAATTAAAAATATGTATGATGCTAAAATCATAGTTCCCTTGCGATTTTCAAAATGGGTTTCAAATCTGGTCCCAACCCGAAAGAAGTCTGGGGAAATCATGCTTTGCATTGATTTCTGAAACCTGAACAAAGTTTCTCTAAAGGACAACTACCCATTTCCGAAAATGGACCACATCTTACAAAAGGTAGTTGGATCCAGCCGAATCTCCTTACTGGATGGTTTCTCAGGCTATAACCAGGTTCTCATTCACCCATATGACCAAGAGAAAACAACCTTCACAACACTCTGAGGCACCTTCATGTACGTGAAAATTTCTTTCGGGTTGATGAACGCTGGGGCCACTTTCCAAAGAGCGATGGACATCATTTTTGTGGAAGAACTTGGCAAATTTATTGTCATTTATCTGGATGACGTAACTATGTTTTACCACTCCGATGACGAGCACTTAAGACATCTCAAACAAGTATTTGACAAATGCAGGAAATTTGGGATTTCTCTGAATCCTAAGAAAAGCCTTTTCGGACTAGAGGAAGGTAAAATGTTTGGGCACATAATCTCTAAGGACGGAATTAAGATAGATCCCAGTAGAATAGAAGCCATTCAGAAATTAGAACACCCAAGGAATATCAAGGAGTTACAGTCTTTCATTGGAAAAATAAATTTTCTGAGAAGATTCATACCTAACCTCGCCAAGCTTCTTAGGAACATCACAAACATGTTAAAAAAGGACACAAAAATAAAATGGGACACTGAATCTAAGCAGTCTTTTGAACAAGTCAAACATGCACTCAAGCAGGCTCTGGTCTTGATCAATCCTGATTTCACCAAGGATTTTTACCTTTTTTCTTTCGCTTCTGAACATACCATTGCGGCAGTATTACTACAAAAAAATAGCGAAGGGTATGAACAACCCATAGCCTTTTCTAGTAAGTCATTAAGAGATGCTTCTTTGAATTATAAAATAATGGAGAAACAAGCTTTTGCCCTGGTAAAAGCCATAAAGGATTTTAGAGTATATATTCTCCATTCCCACACCATTGCTTATGTTCCGAACACGGTAGTAAAAGACATTTTAACTCAGGACAATCCAGATGGTAGAAGAGGAAAATGGATTTCTATCATTCTGGAATATGACATAGAGATTAATCCTACTAAAATTATTAAAGGTCAAGGTCTAGAAAAGTTAATGGCTGAATCCAATTTCCATGCTCTTGATATTAATTTCTTAGCTACAGTAGATGAACAGGGAGAGAAGGCGACTCCAAGCATGAAAGAGGTATTTCTTAACTCTCCATGGTACGCAGGCCTGATATTTGTTTCACATAACTTACAAGCTCCCCCTAGTCTGACCAAAACTAAAGCTAGGTTTTTGAAATTGCAAGCATTAAAATTTTGCATTCTAGAAGGCAATCTATATTAGAAGGATACTGGAGGTATTTTGTTGAATTGTCTGTTAAAAGATGAAGCTGACAAAGTATTGCAGGATTTTCATGCAGGAGACTATGGTGGTCATCTAAGCTAGCAGAACACAGCTAATAAAATTCTCATAGCTAGGTTATATTGGCCTACATTGTTCACTGATGTGCATCAGAAAGTGACTTCGTGTCATAAATGTCAGGTTTTCGAGGGTAAAAAGAAGCTCCTTCCTTTTCCCATGAAACCAATCTTTGTTGAAGCTCATTTCCAGCAATGGGGATAGACTTTATCGGAGAAATACATCCTCCCTCTTTGGGCCAAAATAGGTGGATTCTTACTGCCACAGACTATTTCACAAAATGGATCGAAGTTGTACCAAGCATGCAAGCTAATGATTTTGTGATTATTAAATTTCTTGAAAATAATATCTTGTCTCGTTTTGGATGTCCTAGAAATATTATAAATGACAATGTAGCTGCTTTCCGATCTAAAAAGCTCATAGACTTTTACAACCAGTATCATATTGGTTTGGGTCATTCCACAGCTTATTACCCTCAGGGAAATGGGTTGGTAGAGTCATCCAATAAGACCCTGGTGAACATTATTAAGAATACTTTGCAAGAAAACAAAAAGTCATGGCATAACAAGCTGGTTTTCGCACTATGGGCTGACAGACTGGCCACCAAGAGGTCAATTGGTATGTCACCATATCATCTAGTCTATGGTACTGCAGCAGTTTTTCCCACTTCCTTAGGAGTTCCTGTCATGAAATTGCTGCAAGATATGGAATCCGAGTCGAATGACTCCTAAATAAGGATAAACCAGATGATCCACTTGCAACAATATAGAGAAGAAGTATACAACAAAACTCAAGTTGTCCAAGAAAGCATTAAGAAGATCTTTGAAAAAAGAACTAAAGAAGATGACTTTGAGCTAGGTGACTTAGTACTGAGATGGGATGCCCGAAATGAAGATAAAGGGAAGCATGGAAAATTTGATAGTCTACGGAAGGGACCTTACATGATTCAAACATTCAGAGAAAATAATGCCTTCTTGCTAAAAAACAATGATGGGACAAATCTGCGAGGAGGACCTGTAAATGGCAGAATACTGAAGCACTATTCACCTCTTCAGTAGGGACCTGCAGTCACACTTTTCCATTGTACAAACCATTTTCATTTTGTTTACAAGTTTTTGAGTGAAATAAATATGATCAGATGGTTGAAGCCTGCAGAGAAGACCCTAAGCCACTGAACATCTTTTCAAGTTTTCAAAAATAAAACCAATGAAGCAACAAAGTCAACTATGGAGAAAGTTTTGTAGAACATCAAGAATCAGGATTCTTGGCACTTCACAAGGAGAGTACCATCCCCAAGTGGAGCCGCTGTTATAACCCTATAATTTATGGGATCAACTGGTGACTGAAATGTTATCTCTTTAAGTGTTTTTGTTTGTCAAATGATTGCCCATTCTGCAAATAATTTAATAAAATAAAAAGAAAAAGAAAATCATAAAAGAGGGCATAAAAGAAATTCAATAGAGCCTCATGCAATAAGAATGATTTGGTACATACCGTTCAAGCATGGTCAAGTTCTTTTAAATTGATGTTGACAGGAGTAGTGAATAAGCTTAGCTAAACTATTTAATCTTAGCCAAGTGACTTAGGTTAGTTAGTGAATAAATCTTACCAAACTGCTTAATCTTGGTTAGATAACCCCAGGATAGAGTAATTTCTTAGTCCAACAGTTTAATCTGGACTAATTGTCATAGGTAGTTAGGTTAGAGCATAGGGTAGTTTGCTTTATCTCAATAAAACAAGCATGATGATCCATGTTAAACAATATCTTTGAGATTTAAAAGGCTTGATGTTTAACCCCCATGGTGATAAATATAGGGAAAGCTTGAGCAAACCCACAAAATGCATTTATCTTAAGTTTTCGAGCAAATATGTTTGTGCGCTCATTGAATAAAGACCGTGAACCAATGAATGACTGAAAATAAGTCGCTCAGATCAACAGCCAGCAAGTATTTCTGGACCCCCCTGACCATTCTACCTTTAATCGTGGGGGGGGGGGGGG
>ML795168.1:187088-224185 GCA_009831015.1 Picea engelmannii
CTTCAATCCTGTTATGAGAGGTTTTGGGGCTTCTTTGGAATTTATCATATTGAATATTTTCAATATTTCATGTGCATACTTATATTGTGAAATAAATATACCATGTTTGGACTAGTGAACTTCAATACCTAGAAAATATCTCATAATCTCTAAATCAATCATTTCAAATTGTTCCTTCATGACTGACTTACATTCTTCTATGCCAAAATCACCTGTAAAAATCAAATCATCTACATATAGGAAAACTATTAAGATGTTACCTTATGTACAATGTTGGCTTAGATTCACTTCTCTAAAATCCATTCTGAATGAGGTACGAATCTATGTGACTATACCTATCTCTAGGAGCTTGTTTTAACCCATACAATGCTTTCTTCAACTTGTACACTTTGTTTTCTTGTCTAGGAATCTCATAGCCTTGTGGTTGTTCCACATATACTTCTTCTTCTAAGTTTCCATTCAAAAATGTTGACCATACATCCATTTGATAAATTGTCTATCTGTTCTGTGTGACAATGGCTAACAGAGTTCTCACTGTGTCCATGTGTGCAAATGGTCCAAATGTTTCATTCAAATCAGTTCAAGGTTGATGTGTACAATCTCTTGCAATTAGCCTTGCTTTGTGATTCTTCACATTTCCATTTGCATCTTTCTTGGTTTTATAAATCCACTTCACACTTATCACATCCTTGTCTTCAACTGCATCTACCAACTTCAAACATGGATCATCTATTTGTGAAAACATAGCAAAAACTGAAAATGCTATTTTTTTTCATCGTTATAGATGTTGCACAGACTTCTTGTCTTTATTCGTAACAAACTCGCTAAAGTTGGATCTAGAGATGTAGAACTACTTGGACTACTTTCTGGAGTTTGTTGTGTTGTAGGTGTAGATTGTGCACCTGTTGATCTCACTGGAGTAGTTTGTGTTGTGATTTGTTGCACAGTTGTAGAAGGAACAACGCACTGACTTGTACATGGCCTTTGAACCACCTCATATTCTGTGTCATCATGTTCAATAACATCAATGATCTTGACTATATTTTCTACACTCCCATCCCATGCTTCATTCTCCACAAGCTTAACATCACAATTTATTATAACCTTTCTTGCAATAGGATCATACAACTTGTATGCTTTTGTATCTTTTGAATACCCAACAAATATACATTTATGTCCTTTTTTGTCCAGCTTCTTTCTCATCTCATCTGGAACACATGTGTATACGACACAACCAAAAAAATTTAAGTGTGCCACATTATGCTTCATACATGTCTAAGATTCTTGAGTGACTTTGTTCTTCACAGTCTTTGTCAAACATTTGTTCATGATGTATACTGTAGTTGGTACTTCCTGAGCCCAATACTCATTTGAAAAATGTTTGGTTTCCAACATACTGTGTGCCATCTCCATCATGGTTATGTTGTTTCTTTCTGTGACATCATTTTGCTAAGGTGTATGTCGCGCAATGAATTGCTTATAGATGCCATGAACTTTATAAAACTTCTGAAGTTCTCTTGAAATGTATTCACCTCCTCTATCAGTTCTTAGAACTTGATGTAATAACTGCTCTACTTCTCAACAAGTGATTTAAGCTACTGAAAAGAAGTATTGCCTCGTATAGATGGTGTTTGCATTGGCCCACAAAATGTATGAGTGTACAATTTCCAGTGGATATTTTTCTTTGTAAGACTTTCCAACTCGAAATGATTCTCTATGTTGCTTTCCAAAAATACAACCTTCACATATTATTTCTTGTTTTGCTATTAATGGAAAACCTTTTACCATATCCTTTGTGTGTAGCAGCTTTAGACCTCCAAATTTCAAGTGTCCAAATCTGAAATTACATAGCCATGAATTATCCTACACTTTAGATTGAAATTTTTCCTACATTTATGTGATACAATATCCTTTCTCCTTAACACTATGAGCACTACCTCCAAAACTACGTGCACTTTCTGTTGTAAATGTAGTGTCTAACTACACATATTTTTCTTTACCAACAACTTGCGTTGTATTTTTCTACATGGCTAGCTTCAATGTTAATAGAAACATTCTATTACTTGTCATCTGGATTCTTGCAATGCGTTGATTTCTTGGATATATTTCCATAATCACATAGTGATTATATTCCATGAAGATTCTATATCCTTTTTGTAACAACTATCTTGTGCTCATCCAATTATGCTTCAGACCATAAACATAATAAACATCAGGAATAACATTTTGTTCTCCATGTTTGGTTAAAATGTTTATACTGCCTTTTCTTAAGACAATGACTTGGATATATGTTCCAAGTGTAACTTTAGTTTGGATTGACTTATCCAAACTATAAAACAATTATAAGTTTCCTCTCATGTGATTACTGCAACTTGAATCTATATACTATATGTCATAGGGACTTTCTTGATTAACATTGCATTCAATTGGTGATACTATAGGCATTGTTTCACCGCGTGCCATAAACATAGCACTGGGGGTACTATTTTCGATGTGTGACTGATCTTGAACTTGCTTGTTATGATTATATCGTCTCTTTTTGAATTCATATGTATAATGTCCATACTTTTTACAGTAATGGAATTGAATCTTTGATTTATCGGTTCTCTGACCACTTGGATGACTGGTATTTAGGTTTTGACCTCTTCCACCAATATTTGTAGGACTTCTAATTCATCCACTTCTAATAGAACTTCTTCCTCTGCCTCTAGAGTTATCCCTCCCCCTTTATTTTCCACGTATTATAGATGACTTCACGAAAAATGCATTCTCTAATGACATATTTGACTTATTCAATTTGTGTTCATGATTAATGAGGGAAGTTTGTAGTTCATCTAGACTAAACTAACTTGGGTCTTTTCTCTCTTCCATATTTATAACAAGGGTATAAAATTTAGGAGGAAGACTCCTAAGTACCTTCTCAACAAATTTGATGTCCTCTATGGTTTCACCATGAGACTTAATCTGATTTATAAGGCCAATGACATGGGTGTAAAATGAATCTATTGAATCTGTGTCCTTCATTGTCAAAATTTCAAAATCTCTTCTATGAATTTGTAGTTTTGAAGTCTTGACATTTTCCATACCTTGATAAGAAGTTTGTAATACGTCACATGCCTCTTTGGATTGATTTACTGATGAAACTCTTGGGTGTATTCTCTCATGCATGACTTGATGTATGTAAAACATTGCCTTTTCATCCTTCTTCCTTTGACAAAGCATCCTTCTCATCTTGTGTGAGGGAATTGTATGTTTCCTGATCTATTGGTTCCACAGAGAAATTCTCGACTATCTCCCATACATATTGACCTCAGAATGACGCATTCATGGTCAAGGACCATAACTCATAATTTTTTCTTTTGAAGGTGGGAGGTTGCAGATTTGAAGTAGAAGCCATATTTCACCTTACAACAAAGCTACTCCTCTTGAAACTTACATTGATAAAATTTGATATAATAAACCTTCTCTCATACAAGATCTCATATCTACAACGTGCAGATAAAATCTGCGTAGCATAATTTTAAATGTTGTGTGCCACAAAACTTGTGACTAAACTCTAAGGACTTACCGCGTAGTACACACACTGCACAATTTACTGCACTTGTGATAAATCACTTAATGAAACAATTTCTTAATACTATGTGGATATTTAACAGATAAACTCATAAACACAACATATGTTCATAAAAACACATGAATTTGTCAACAAACAAAATACTTGATATTTAATAAAACTTTGGTGTTGTGCGCTAATACAAAATAAAATATTGTGTTGAGATTCAGCTCCAACAAATTCTGAACTATTTCTACAACTTACAAAACACACATAGAGCTTAAGCTCTCAAACTTCTTTAACTAGCTTCAACTACTTATGTTGTTTCTCTGCATATTGACTAACTATAGACTCAAAGAAATATAGATAAGACTGAGGCTTCCTGTAGAAGTAAAACCGACTCAAACAATTAATACAACAATAAATTTCAACTGAATTCTATCTACTTAAAAGAACTCAAGAAAGATAAATATTGGCTTCATTAAATAACTCCCCTGCTTTCCAACTGACAAAACTAAGTTTCCTTAAACTTGCAAATTTTTATTTGCAGACTGACAAATTGACAGAGACGTAAATCTCACCCAATAATAATTACTATTTCCAACACTCTAGACAACTGCACCTTCAAACATGTGTTCATGGGCACAGTGAACTTGAAACTGTAACTGAAACCAATGAGGTAGGAAAATACCCAATGGAAGGGGATGCTTATAGAAGGTAGGAGAAACATGAGAAATAGGAGGACAAGCTTCTTCAGAACAAATGTCTAGTCAAAGTAAAGAGAATCCAAGGCATGAAGGCACATCCCCAATATTGGTAATGCCATTATATATAACCATAGGTAAATTCATGGGGATTAGAAAATTCAAGGCATGAAGTTACATCCTCAAATATTGGTAATTATTTTCAATATAAAAAACATCATGTAATCATAGGGAAATTCATGGGAATTTGCATGAAAAAATTTCTTTTATAATGGGTCAAATTTACAGAGAAACCCAAATGTGATATTGACCTAAAATTAGAATCCAAAGGATTCTTTGTGGTTATTTTTGCCTGCAGTGAGGATATAGAGAAGATATTTGAAGGAGGGCCATACTTCTTTAACATGACTGACTCACATTTTTGTTATTGGATAGAAATATTTATCCCTAAGGAGGAGTATTTCACGCAAGCTCTCAGTTGGATTAAGATGTACATGTTGGATTAATATGTACTTTCTTCCTTGAGAATTTTGGGAGAAGGAAACTCTATAGGAAATAGGTAATATGTTAGGATTATTTTTCAAAATATGAGAGGTTCCCAAGTATGGAAAGTACACCTTCTACAAAATGATCTCCATTTATATTAATGTCTTAGGATCCCTACCCAAGTCAATAATCATAAACTTTTAAGATTTTGAAAGAATCCAAAATTTGGATTATGAACACATCCCCTTGAAATTTTGAAAAGGTCATGAGCATGGTAATATTTTCACATATTCTCTATGCAGTGAAGAAGCTACTTTAGATACATGTAAATATGAAATAGAAAAGGAGGGATTCACCAAAATCCCGGGTAAACAAAAGTTTTGAAGGAAACCCATCAATTCTTTCCCATCACATCAAGGGAAAGAGACTAATAGATTCAAAGTATAGCCTCTATAGAGTATGGTGAGCCACATAAATGGGAACCATCAAAATCCATTAGAGATAATAACCTAAAACCAAGTACCTCTATGGAATATCCAAAGCATCAAAATATGAATTTAGAAGACCCCAATAAAAATAAAAATGAAGCGATTAGAGGGCATCAAGACAAGGTAACAGAAGATGAAACACATGATGAATCATAGGAGGGAAATACCCAATAGTATATGGACATAAAATAGTTACAGATTGACCTCCCAACCTTGATTACTATGGATGGATAAAAACAACTTACAAATATTCTAGAAACACATCACTAGGAACTACAAAGGGACATAATGAAAGGTAAAATGAAGCATGGAATCACAACTTAGAATCACAAGTCAGTGGGAGGGTTTTTCACTTGAACCAATCCTCTTAAAAAAAATAAAAAAAAATAAATAAATATTAAAGGAGAAGAAACGAGGAACAAAAATAGAAAAATAAATGTTGAAGGAAGTTGGGGGTTTTCTAGTTGATTTGGGCCAAGCCAAAGGGCCCCTAGAGAAGTACATCTCCTCCAAACCAAAAGAATAAAATTAAATTATTTTCTTGGAACACAAGAGGAATACATGCCCCAACCAAGCATCTCATATTCAAGAAAATAATTCCAAAGGAGCAACCAAAAATAGTGATGCTGCAAGAAATCAAATGTGACTAAAACACATTGTTGATCATAGCTAGAAAATGATAGAGAGGTAGTCAAGTATCAATAGTATATGTGAAGGGATTTGTAGCTGGAAAACTAGCAATCCTTTGATACTTGACTCTAATTACCCTTGGGGATATAATGCAAACTATAAAATTTATTTGAAATAGATACAAAGAAATTGGAAGTGGGAAGAGATGGTTTCTACTGAATTTTTTTCAATACTCCTTTGAATATTGAACAAAATATTACTAGGATTCTTGGCTCCTAGAAATGATCCCTCACATATAAATATTTAGGATCTCCCCTACTACAATTCTCTAAGAAATGTATCCTGGAATGATCTTCTTTTCAAGATTGATGCCAAACTGAATAGGTGTACCTTTAGATTTCTCACTCTCTTGGGAAAAATTACTCTCATAAGATATGTTCTGCAACTCTTGGGAGTATGCTCTCATGCATGGATTGATGTATGTAAGACGTCGCCTTTTCATGGTTCTTCCTTTGATATTTCAAATCATCCTTTGTAAATGTGTTGAGCCTGCACAAAATAGATCTAGATAAACAATAATACACACATTTGTAGAGAGAATTGTAAAAGGAAGAAGAAGGAGAGAAAGAATGGAAGAATTCTCATTAACTATTATGAATAATGAATAATTTACACATGATATACTTTGTATATCTCAATGAGTTCGACTTGAGGTGAACCAATTCACCATAGTGGTGGTCTAGAGTGATATGGACACACACCAGTGGTTACGAGAGTGAACTGCCACCTATTCTAGTCTCTTAGGCATTTGCGGGAGTGAACTACCACCTAGTTGAGTAAACTAGTCAACTAGTCTTCAATTAACTGAATGAACAGAGAGTAGTGCGGAGTTAACTCAGGGAATCAAGGCTAATGTGCCACTTTGGTGATGATACCAAGGAAAGGTATAATTATCATGGTGATGATCCCAATATTTCATGGTGATGATCCCAATGCAACATCTAAACTCAACTTAACTAGTCAAACTGAAGTGTCAACTGAAAGAGAATATTCTCTAGGTGGAATATTCTCCCCTAAAATATAGGAGACTGGATAATGACTAATTATGAATAATAAACAAGGAATAACCTTAGGAAAAATAAATCCTAGGTGTGTGTGAAGTAACTCCAACCCTCTCCCTGAACATCACTATGGTGAAAATAAAGATTGGGTCCCAAAAACGAGGCCATGTTAGGTACCCAAGTACAAAAGATACACTGAAAATAAACTGAGAAAATAGGGTAAACCTCATGGGAACCACCCCCCCCTTTGAAGGTACAATGTATGTAAAAGGAAGAACTACAGTTTCTAGGCAATTGTGTCCTTCACTCCAAGACAACCTCGCAGAGAATGGAATTTATGCTCAGTGAAGGTCTTGGTGAAAATGTATGTCCTTTGTTCTGCTGAAGGACATAACTGTAAGTCAATGATCCCCTCGTGTACTAAGTCTTGGATGTAGTGCATGTGGATCTCGATGTGCTTCATCCATTGCCTCTGAACTGGATCTCTGCAAAACTTCAGAGTGCTCTGGTTGTCACACCAGATGACGATCGAACGATGAAATTGAATGCCCAACTCAATGATAAAATGTTGTATCCACATAGCCTGAATGGTTATGTTAACTACCCCTCTGTAATCTTCCTCGGCTGAAGATAGAGAAATGGCAGCTTACTTCTTTCTCGACCAATAGATAGGCTCGAAACCAAGACTGAGTGAGTAACTAGATGTGGACTTGCGATCAATGCTATCACCAACCCAGTCGGAATCAATAAACCGAATGAGATATAATGTAGAGTCTTTTGCATAATGAATCCCAAAGGTGATGGTGCCCTATACGTATCGAAGGATACGCTTTTCATCTTTCCAATGTAGCTCATGCAACTCCTGCATGAACCTGGAAACTATGACAAATCTATATCAGAGGTCTAGTCTGGAATATGTGAGATACAACAAGCTCCCCACTAGATATTTGTACAGTCTGTTGTCAACCACTGAAGTCTCCCTACCATCCTCAAGTTTGAATCCTTATAGGAAAGGAGTCGGAGCCGACTTGCAGTTTTTCATGTGAAATCTCTCAAGGAGATCTCATGCATACTTGGCTTGAGACAGTTTGATGCCTGATGCATCCTAACTAATCTCAAGTCCAAGGAATAAGTGTAGAAGACCCATGTACATCATCAAAAACCTGTCATGAAGAATCCTCTTGACTGTAACAAACGTTGAAGTTGAGCAACCGGTGATCAACAAATCATCGACAAACAGAACTAAAAGTAGAAGTGAATTAGCTGTCCTGAGCATGTATACATTCATGTCCGATTTATAATGTACAAAGTTTTGTGACAACAGGTAGGAGTCCATCTTGTCATACCATGCCCTCGGAGCCTGCTTGAGGCCATAAAGTGACTTCTTCAGTCAACAAAAAAAAGATGAGTCCTGCATAAATCCCTGGGGCTGCTCCATGTAGATCTCCTCAAAGAGATCACCATGAAGAAATGAATTCATCACATACATCTGATGGAATTAACATCCCTTGGCTTCCGCAATGACAAGTGCCAATTGTATGGAATCCATCTTTTCTACTGGAGCGAAGGTCTCATCATAGTCAATACCATGAACCTGTTGAAAGCCTTTAGTGACAAGCCTATATTTGTATCTACTGATCTATCCATCCGCTGCACTCTTGGTCCTATAGACCCATCTACATATGATAGGTTTCCTCCCAGAAGGAAGGGAAACTAGATCCCAAGTCTGGTTCTTGAGGAGTGAGTTGTACTCCTCTTACATGGCAGATTCCCAAAAGGGATTTCTAGCATCCTCGCCATAAGACTGCGGATCGGAAGACTAAACCAAGAAATGATGCCTAGAGGGAAATGGTTCAGTGGAAGTCAATGCAATAGGAGGCTCCTCAAAATCATATC
This sequence comes from Picea engelmannii, assembly GCA_009831015.1. Classification (NCBI taxonomy): domain Eukaryota; kingdom Viridiplantae; phylum Streptophyta; class Pinopsida; order Pinales; family Pinaceae; genus Picea; species Picea engelmannii. The sequence continues at coordinate 195,907 of ML795168.1, forward strand.
GAGTCCTCATAGTATCAGTTGGATCACCAATAAGATCCACTACATCCTGAAGAGTAGTTTGTGCCCACTTAGGCCTTTGCTCTGTCTCTGTAACTATATCTAGATGCTCTAACTCTGCATCTGATTGTACTGACTCTAAATATGAATCTGAATCCTTTGAGTCCTATGAATCAGAACTCTCATTTGAAGAAGAATCGGCATGTGCATGCTCATCATCCTGGATAGGTGGAAGAGTAAAGGTGTCTGCATGCAGCCACTAAGGTACATGTGAGACACTTTCCTCGAATTGGACACTATGCTCAATGATGATCTGGTCTGAGGAAAGATCAATAAGACGATATCCCTTCACACCATCAGGGTATCCAACAAAAATGCACTCAGTGCTCTATGGATCAAGTTCCTTCATCTTTTCAGAGGGAATCTTGGCCCATGCACGTGAACCAAAAATACGAAAGTGGGTCACTTCTGATTTGATGCCACTCCAAGCCTCATAGTGGGTCTTATCCTTGACAGATCTACGGGGATATCTGTTTTGGATGTATGTTGCACAATTAAGTGCTTCGGCCCATAGTCTATGTAGTAGTGACTTTCCATGCAACATGCAAGATGCTATCTCCTTTAGAGATCGGTTTTTCTGCTCAGCAACTCTGTTTTTCTACAGAGTGTAGGGAACTATATGCTGCAACTGAATCCCTACCTCATGGAAAAGATTGTGGATCTCATGATTTCCATACTCTCCTTCATTATCAGTTCAAAAGACTTTGATCTTCTTTCCAGACTGTGTCTCAACCAAAGCTTTGAAATCTTTGAGGTGTTGAAAGACCTTGGATTTTTTCCTGAGAAAGTAGATCCATGTAAAACGTGAGAAATCATCAACAAAAGTGAGATCAAACATCGCTTTGCTGATCGATGGATATGGAAAAGGACCCATGTGGTCACTTTGTATCAGATCTAAAGGTGTGGAAGCTCATTGAGACTTTCACTTGTCGAATTTTTCTTGAGGGTGTTTTTCGAGAACACATCCCTCACATACTCCCTTGGAGAAATGGATGTCTGGTAGACCATCAACTAATTTGTTCTTTCTAAGCTGTTGCATGTATCTGAAATTCAAATTTCCAAACCTTTCATGCCATATCCTACTACTTTCATCAGCATGAGTAAGCAGTAAAGAAGAATCAGGTTCAATGAATTTAGAAAATGTATACAATCTAGACTGATGATTTAGCTCACTGGTAGCAACCCTGGAGTTGGTTTGCATGTCATAGATTTCCATGAAATTTGGTGTGAATATGACTTTATTTCCGGTGCCAAAATTTGTCATCTAATACACAGAGACAACGTTGACAGAAAGTTTGGGAACATGCAACACATTCTCGAAGCTTTCGTTGCTAAGTTAAATCCTTCCTTTGCCGGTGACTTCGAGAGAAGAGTTTTCCCCCATCAGAATAGGAGGACCTTTGCATGCATCCAATGAAGAATCTATTTCTTCTGAGGAAGCCATATGGCGTGATGCTCCTAAGTATATGATCCAAGCATCGAGAGAGGAGTTGATGGCAATCAAGGCATGTCTAGAATTTCCTTTCCTGGAATTCGAATCTTCTGGCTTCTTCTTCTTTTCACCTTTGAGGATGTGATCTCCAAGGTTTTTTTTCTGAGGTATATGAGACATCAGATATATTTTTTTTTCATGCCTGCGGATTTCGAATGGAATCTTTTGTGACAGTATGTGCATTTCTCTCCTTTTCTTCCATTTTCTCCTTTGGATCCGAAGGCATCGTTGAAGGGTTTTGTGTACCCTTCCTTCTTCGTATGTGCATGATCTTTCCTCTTATATTTATCTTTAGATTTATGATATTTTTGGCTTCCATCATGCACAGTGAGTGAATGCGCCCTTGGTCCTTTGATTGTGCCCATGTTGATGAGCTTGGTTTGTTGTTCTGTCAGGATTTGATAAAGGCCTCAAGAGAAGGCATCTTCCAGGTGGCTCTAGAGGTGAATCTGACAGTATGGAATGTATATATGAATATAGATAATTCAGGACCAATCTTGGAGAGAATGGTGAGAATCATTTGTTTCTCCTCCTTCGATTTATCAACCCCACAAGCTTTGAGTTGCGACAGTAAATCCTTGCATTTTGTAAAGAAATCTTGGATATTCTCAAAGATTTTTGAATCCAATGTGAGAAGATCCACCTCTATCATGTGTCCCCTCAACTCCTCCTATTTGCAAAATATCCCTTTCAATATGGTCCAAGCTTCATTGGGAGTCTTATAGGAATATATATGAAAAAGGAGATCGGGAGAAATAAGACTGCAAATTGTTCCGAGTGCGATTTAAGTACTTGGATTTGTATATGGATGGTGTCATATTTGTATCTTTATTAATGGTTAACGTATATGACCCTCTAGATTGGATATATGTGGCTATTTTCTCCTTCCATGCAAACTAGTTGTAAGGTGTAAGAATGAATTCTTTTTGGAATTCCATATTTTCGATGTCTTCAATCTTTTGTACCTGCAAAAAAAATTGGTGTATCTTTTGCTTAGCAGTCTTTCGGCTCTGATACCATGTAAATGTGTTGAAACTACATAGAATATATCTATCTAAACAATAATACACACATTTGCAGAGAGAATTGGAAAAGGAGGAAGAAGGAGAGAAAGAATGGAAGAATTCTCATTAAGCGTTATGAATAATGAATAATTTACACATGATATACTTTGTATATCTCAATGAGTTAGAATTGAGGTGAACCAAGTCTCCATAGTGGTGGTATAGAGTGATCTATACACACACCAGTATTTACGGGAGTGAACTTCCACCTATTCTTATCTCTCCGGCAGTTACGGGAGTGAACTGTCACCTAGTTGAGTTAACTAGTCAACTAGTCTTCAGTTAACTGACTAAACACAGAGTATTGAGGAGTTAAATCAGGGAATAAAGGATAATGTACCACTTTGGTGATGATACCAAGGCAAGGTAGAATTATCATGGTGATGATCCCAATGTTGGATGGTGATGATCCCAATGCAACATCTAAACTCAACTCAACTAGTCAAACTAAAGTGTCAATTGAAAGAGAATATTCTCTAGGTGGAGTATTTTCCCCTAAAATATAGGAGACTGGATAATGACTAATTATGAATAATAAACAAGAAATAAACTTAGGAAAAATAAATCCTAGGTGTGTGTGAATTAACTCCAACATCCTTCTCATCTTGTGTGAGGGAATTGTACGTTGCTTGGTCTACTGGTTCCACATAGAAATTCTCGACTATCTCCCATACATATTTACCTCATAACAACGCCTTCATGATCAAGGACCATAACTCAATATTTTTTCTTATGAAGGTGGGAGGTTGCAGATTTGAAGTAGAAGCCATATTTCACCTTACAACAAAGTTATTTCTATTGAAACTTACTTTGATAAAAATTTATTTGATCAACCTTCTCTCATACCAGATATCATATCTACAACGTGCATATAAAATATGTGCAGCATAATTGTAAATACTTTGAGGACTTACCGCATAGTACATAGACTGCACAATTTACTGCACATGTGATAAAGAACTTATTCAAATGATTTCTTAATACTATGCAAATACTTAACACATAAATTCCTAAACACAATAGATGTTCAGAAATACACATGAATTTGTCAACACACAAAATACTTGATATTTAATAAAACATTGGCACTCTGCGTTAATACAAAATAAAATATTGTGTTGAGATTCGACTCGAACAAATTCTTAACTATTTCTACAACTTACAAAACACACATAGAGCTTGAGCTCTTAGACTTCTTCGAATACCTTCAGCTATTTATGTTGCTTCTCTGCATATCGACTAAATATAGACTCAGACATATATAGATAAGAAGAATTCCCATAGAATTAAAGCTGACTCAAGAACTTAATACAACAATAAATTTCAACTGAATTATATATACTTAACATAACTCAAGAAAGATAAATACTGACATCATTAAATAACTCCCCTACTTTTTGACTAACAAACTAAGTTTGCGTAAAATTGAAAATTTGTATTTGTAGACTGACAAATTGACTGACAAATAAATCGATGGAGACGTAAAGATCACCAAATAGTAATTACTATTTCCAACACTCTAGACAGTCACACCTTTAAACATGCATTCATGGGGGTGGTGAACTTGATTCACTGTAACTAAAACCGGTGGGGTAGCAAAATACCCAATGGAGGGTGATGTTTCTAGAAGGTAGGAGCAACAGGAGAAATGGGAGTACAATATGCTTTAGAACAAATGTCTAGTCAAAGTAAAAAGAATCCAAGGCATGAAGGCACATCCCCAATATTGGTAATGCCATTATATAACGATAGGTAAATTCATGGGCATTAGAAAATTCAAGGCATGAAGTTACATCCTCAAATATTGGTAATTATTTTCAATATATAAAATATCATGTAATAATAGGGAAATTCATGGGTATTTGCATGGATAAAGTTCTTTTAGAATGGGTCAAATTTAGAGAGAAACCCAAAGCTGAGACTGACCTAAAACTAGAATCCAAAGAATTCTTTGTGGTTATTTTTGCCTGCATTGAGGATAGAGATAAGATATTTGAAGGAGGGACATACTTTTTTAACATGACCGACTCACTTTCTTGTTATTGGATAGAAATAATTGTCCCTAAGGAGGAAGATTTCACACAAACTCTCAGTTGGATTAATATGTACTCTCTTCCTCGGGAATTTTGGGAGAAGGAAAATCTATAGGTAATAGGTAATACACTAGGATTATTTGTTAAAATATGAGAGGTTCTAAGTTATGGAAGGTACACCTTATACAAAAAGATCTCCATTTATATCAATGTCTTAGGATCCCTACCCAAGTCAATAATCATAAACTTTTAAGATTTTGAAAGAATCAAAATTTTGGATTATGAACACATCCATTTCAAATGTTGAAAAGGTCATGAACATGGTAATATATTCAAATATTATCTCTAAAATGAAGAATCTACTTTAGATAAAAGTAAATATGCAATAAGGAAGGAGAGATTCACCAAAATCCCAAGTAAACAAAAGTCCAGAAGGAAACCCATGAATTATTTCCCATCAAGTTGAGGGAAAGACACCAATAGTTTCAAATTATAGCCTCTATAGAGTATGGTGAGCCACATAAATGGGAACCGTCAAAATCCATTAGAGAGGAGAACCTAAAACCAAGTACCCCTATGGAAGATCCAAATCATCAAAATATGAATATATAAGACCCCAATAAAAATAAAAATGAAGAGATTAGAGGGCATCAATACAAGGTAACAGAGGAACTCATAGGAAGGAAATCCCCAATAGTATATGGACTTAAAATAGTTATAGATTGACCTCCCAAGCTTGATTACTATGGATGGAGAAAAAAACCTTACAAATATTTGAGAAACACATCTCTAGTAATTGTAAATGGAGTTAATGAAAGGTAAAACGAAGAATGGAATCACAACTTAGAATCACAATTTATAGGGAGGGTTGTGCACTCGAACCACTCCTATTAAAAATAAAAATAAAAATAAAATATCTCAAAGGAGAAGAAACGAGGAACAAAAATAGAAAAATAAATGTTGAAGGAAGTTGGTCGTTTTCTAGTTGATTCGAGCCAATCCAAAGAGATCTTGGAGAAGTACATCTCCTCCCAACCAAAAGAATAAAATTAAATTATTTTCCTAGAACACAAGAGGAATACATTCCCCAACCAAGAATCTCATATTCAAGAAAATAATTGCAAAGGAACAACCCAAAATGGTGATGTTGCAGGAAATCAAATGTGACTAAAACACAATGTTGATCATAGCTAGAAAATGTTAGAGAGGTAGTCAAGTATCAATAGTATATGCGAAGGGATTTGTAGCTGGAGGACTAGAAATCCTTTAGTACTTGACTATAATTACCCTTGGGGATATAATCAAAACTATAAAATTCATTTGAACTAGCTACAAAGAAATTGGAAGTGGGAAGAGATGGTTTCTACTAAATTTTCTTCAATACTCCTTTGAATATTGAACAAAATAATACCAGGATTCTTGGCTCCCAAAAATGATCCCTCACATATAAATATTTAGGATCTCCCCTACTAGAGAATTCCCTAAGAAATGTATCCTGGAAGGATCTTCTTTTCAATACTGATTGCAAACTGAATAGGTGTACCTTTAGATTTCTCACTCTCTTGGGAAAAATTATTGTCATAAAATAAGTTATTCACTCCCTACCCCTATACCTCCTTTTCGTTTTGGTTTCACCCTCCAACATCATCAAGTCTATCCAATATATACAACTATCCTTACTTTGGGGAGGGCCTAAGAAGGAAAAAAATGGGCACTTGTGGCCTCAGATATAGTTTTCCTCCCCAAATTGGTCAGCGAACATGGTAGAAAACACCCCCTATTGCTAGAAACAAAAACATGAGGAAGATGTCTAAAATGAAAAGATAATGTTTGGGGAAAATAATGCAAGAAACATTATTGAGGACACACTCATATGCATGGAGGGCGTATGTTTTAGATCATTGATACGAAATAATGAATGGAATGATAAATCCTTAATAGAGAATCATTTCTCCAAGAGAATCCAAGGGAAAATATTTCTCTCTTCTAGTATGATGCTTGGCACTAGGAGACCAAATCAGGATCTGAGGAAATCCTTCAACAAGAATGATAGTTAATTTATATGTACTAAAAATACATATTAAATTATGTTTCAATTATTCATCAACATGGAGTTACGTTGTACTTGTGAAGTGATATGCAAAATATATGTAGTTTTGATTCCTTTGTAGTGTATAATTAATAAAAATAAACTTATCTCAAACAATTAAACTATTTTAATTAGCGTAAACAAAAAAAGATAAACCTTGATAAAAAAAAGGGTTTTTTACTAGAATTCAAAGAAATAAACTTTGCAAACTGGGTTACAATAATACATCAACTCTAAACCATAATATACTAAAATTATAAGTGTTGAAAATGATGGTTACAATTATATGTTTAATCATAAGATTAAGACTTTCTGGCAACAATACCCTATTGTGATCGGTTTGGTTACAATTCAATACATGAGTGATTTTCTTGTAAATTTTGAATGAAATCAAAATCTACACTGAAAAAAATATCCCAACACACAAAACATGGAAAAAACAATTAAAACAGAAAATATAAAGAAACCTAATGAAATGAACAGAAATATAACAAATAAAGGGGTCATGCCTCTTTTGAAATACACTATTCGAAAGTGATTATAGGCTTAAACGATTAATGGAACACTAGTATCTAAATCAAAACATCTTCTATTAATGATGGATGACGGTCTCAATAGATAATAAAAGTCCATGCTTCCATATCAATATTCTTTGTTTGTTAACTATCAACTCCATGTTTTATTTGTATTGACATATTTATAATACACAGATTTTATAAGAATCATATCACAGTCCTAAAATTTCTTACATCAGTTGATCACCCACGATCTGGGATTTTAGAATGTACTAAAAAAAATCTTTAACATTCAACAAATGTCACTAAATGTAATAGTCCCATCTGGTACGACTCCTACTCTTTACAACTAGTAAAAGCACCCTTAGAAGGGGCTTTTTTTTTGTGTGTGTAGGAAGGTAATAATGACATTATACTCAACATCGCAACACGACGACGAACCAATGCATGCAACTCACACAACAACAACATAATGACCAATCATAAAAGCACATCAAGCATCTGGAAGGAATATACGACATTCAACCGACGAAGAATAAGAATGACTACCCATCCATCCTACCCTGCAATGGTTAGGACCTGCAAGACACATAAGAAATGCTCAAGCCTAGGTTCCCATCGATTTTGACCATTTAAGGTCTCAGGGCTAGCAACTATTCTGAGGAACAAGGAGGCGTCTACATCCCACCCAACACAAGAAAACCAAGCACATTAAATGTTTACAACCCAGTAAAACATTAATTAAAATGAACAACCACACCCTTAACATGAAGCGCAAGCTAAAAATGACTTCGTCAACAACCAACCATTATTCAAGGCTAAAAGGTCAATATTTACGATTTAAGTAGGCTTTCAATACAGATCAATTAACCAGTCTAAATTCCATTAGTCAACAATTACTAGCCGATCTTAACATGGATTACGACTCAATTGAATGAGTCGGAGTTAGCAATAGGCGATATTTATATATCCACCTAACATCAATTTCATATCTAAATTAGCGAGTCTAATATATAGCTGGTCAACTATTTCAAATCTGAATTCAACCTTAAAAGCAAAGCAAGTTTAGTAAGTCTAAAATGCAACTAGACAACAAATTACCATTCTAAAATGACCTTAAAAGCCATCCAATCTAGCAAGTCCTAAACTCAAATTTAGACACTAACTATGACTATACACTAACATTAATAGATTCTAACTTTAGCAATTGCCAAGATATAAACAACATTCACTATATCAATTATAATGTTGTTAATGAATTTAACATCCAACACGCCTTAAGTATGCTATCTTAAAAATAAATTGCCTTCCCAATCCTAAAATCACTGTCATTACTTTACTGCCAGTTCAATAACTAATTTTTAATAAATTTGTTGCCATTCAACCTGTCACTTAATTAATTTTTGTCAATTAAAAAAAAGGGATTACTGCCATTCCAACTATCATTTAGTAGTGGTAGCCATTTCAACCATCATTTAAATTTATTGTTACTAAATTACTGCCATGTGCAATTAGGGAGAAATAATGCCATACACATTAAGGCAATCGACGCTGAATATAAACGTACAGAATTTGACCTAAGAAAAAAAAGGCTATATGGTACACTGCACACAAAGGCAAGGCAGGGCGGTCAGTGATAGGGCTGGCAAGGAGTCAAGAAGGTGCAGGGATTGATAACAACCTCGCCAAGTTAAAAAAACAAGAAGAAGCAAAGATAAAAATCCCAGCAGTGTCGAACACACAAGGAGTTACACTCGTGGTAGTAGCAACAACGTACCCCTTAATGGTAAAGATTTTGTGCTAAATTTTCAGCATACAACAGTCACCTCAAGGTCAACCGTGGGCAACACAGGAAGAATGCAACATCACTCAATAATAAAAAAAATAGTTGTATAGGAAGGTACCCCTTTTTACGTTAGTGAAACAATGCCTAGCTTCAAGTATGGTGGTGAGTTTGTTGGGATGAGATAAGATAGGTGCACACTGTCAGAGAGTTGTTCTAATTATCAGAGTAAAGGAGCATAGTTTAGGTAACTATAACCAAGCAACAACAGTCTCATTTCGTCCTTAGAGGGAAAATTGTAACCACTCGACGTCGCATAGTCAACCAGACATCAATTCACCATACCATAAGGGAAAAACGAGCGCATTAAGGCAGTAGATGGAAGGTAAGATCTGAGGTAAAAAGGCGTGGTAAAAAGAATTTTTTGTAAAATTCTGTGGTAACAAAACGTGTTCATAAGTCGAGGTAAAAACAACGAGCTCAGGAAGGTGGTTTAAGCAAAAACTTGGGTGTCCCTAGGAGTGGAAAAGGGAGGTCATTTACACATCAAAACACAGGCTATAATGTAGAAGTAATAAAAACCAGGGTTAAATTCTCCATTACAGGCATAAGTTACACCAGGGTTAAATTCTCACCTGACTATTATTACTCCTCTATTAAATGCAGAAGTAATAAAAACTAGGGTTAAATTCTCCATTAAATGTAGAAGTAATAAAGACGCGGGGTTAAATTTTCATCATTAACAAAACACAGGGTTAATAATTTACAACTATCACATATTGCAATCGCTGAAATAATATTTTTACATCCATTCCTACTTACAACAGCAAAGATAATATTTTTACATCAGTTACACAATTACAATCACAGAAGTAATAAAAACCAGTCAATCCAACATGACCCTAAACGTAGATTGAAGTTAAACACTTTTTACATCTCAGGATACCAATATAAAAATGATGACAACAATAAGAGAACGCCAGAGCCATAAGGATAGCTCATCGAAAGGATCACAGGGATTCTATCAGTCAAGGCACAAAAAAATAAACAACAAGAAAGCAAGATAATCCATACGCAGAGGCCGTACGGGAAGACGTAAGTCAAAAAATTAGGCAAGGACATCCACAGAGGTAGACGGCTGATAGGTTCACCTTCGCTTCATCATCCTCGCACAAAAAATTAGGGCGTTGAGATCCATAGGTCTTTTAATTCCGAGGCGACGAATGTAGATTAGGCTCATGGTCGACTTCTCAAGCGAGGACTGGTGAGCTAGGGACGAATGATGAACAACCTCAAGGTCATAATCAACACCATAAGGCGGTCATGACATGCGAGAAGACGAAGTCCATGGGAGTCAACAACTATCAAGCTAGGCTAAGGAAAGTTTCAGTCACCAAAAAAAACATCATTTTACTTTTCCATTAAATAAGAAGATCCGAGCATAAGTCCTAATACATTCTACCATACAAAAATGAAGAGAGCATACCATTTCTTGATCACCTGCTTTGAATGACATCCTATGCGCTCTGTGCAACCCCCGCTTGTCGATCGTCGAGACTTCACCGGTACCTCCCAACCAATGCTATGGGTATTCTTCTTCCCCCTTAGCTCCCCGAGCCACAAAGGGGCCACACACACTATCCAGAGATTTCGACTAGCTCCCAGTGCGCCTCGCAAGGCGATCTACCACTCCTCTTCGAGATGGGTATGCCAACTCCCACAAGTAAATCATTCAAGTAGATATTTCTGCAGCGTAATGTTACGCAAACAGAAGATGGTCCATCCTCCTTCTCCTTCCTTCATTATATAGAGTTTCGAACTTCCTCTCTTTCCTAAAATCTCATTTAATTAAAGTTTTTAAAAATAAATTTCTTAAAATTATTCTCTGTACAAGTGTCACCCATCCCCTTCATTCCTCCATTATTTAATTTCCTTAATTAATTAATTATCTTATTTCCCTAACCCACCTAGAGTTACTCCTAGAATCACTCCTAGGCGTCCCCAAATTCGCTTACAGGTTTTAAAGGCTTTCCCTATTATAAAATTGCTAATTCAGTTTAAAATTATAAAGCTCTTAAATGGTAGATTCTTTAGTAAGTTGACTTTCCTATTTTTCCCTTAAGTTCCCCTTTTTCCCTTTTTATGTTACCTCTTTTCCCTAGTTTCCTATTTTTTTTTATTTTCCCTCTTTCCCCTTTTTAAGTTAGAACTGAAAAAGGCAGGTGTGGAATTTAATCCCCTTTTCCCTTTTATCATTTAATTAGTATATTTTAAATTATCATAAAGATAAAACAATTAATTCCCCTTTTTACATTTTAATCAACAGATTTTTTTTTTTTTTTAATGAATAAATTAAATTTCTTTCTCCCTTCATGTTAGAAGATTTAATGAGGTTCATAATTATTATTTAAGTTGTTTTATTATTATTATTATTTTATTTTATTTTATTTCTTTTATACAAGATAAAATTTTACGACTTGTGTAATTTAGACTTAGACCTTAGATTCCGTACTGGGCGACATTCAAATAGGGAAATTGTTTTAAAAATACTTAACACATTAATCGTCCTAAGGCCATCTAGGTTCATTCCTCTATCATCAACAATGTGGCATTCCCTTCAGGACGCACTAGGTGCTCCAAGGGTGCCACTCGCCTCATCTATTCCCTTGCGCGACGTGCCCTTCAGGACGCACTACATGCTCCAAGGGTGCCACTCACCTCTTGATTGACTCGGTAGACATCAATAACCCCTGGAGTCAATACTCCGCCAAGTGAACTTGTGGGAGACTAAGGGCCTCTAAGGAATAAGGCCCCCGCCTTATTGCGCGCCCCTTAGAATAATCGTGAGCGACTGTTACAGTCTACCCTCACGACATCGCGGGTCCTCTCAAACTAGGTAATCGTTAACCTATAGTTTGAGCCATAGTGGGAGTGCTAGTAGGCTGTGGCAGGGCTATTGTCAACACCTCTCCCTCATCATCTCTGGTAGTCATGCATGACCCCTTTACTCCACATGTGAGTTTGGTCGGCAAGCTATCATCAACCTGCATCATCAATGAATCATGTCAGAATATATTCATATCATATCATCTCTTCAGAAGCACTAAAATCAAAGTAAAACAATCAAACCCCATTGGTACACTCCCCGACTCGATCCAGAGTCCAAGGGGTTCCATCAATGCCTCTGCATCCTTGAGGTCCAAAAACCTACGCACTCAGTAAAACCGAGTCAATACCACATGTCTATGTCAATGTAGTAAAAAAACATGCCATCAACCCATAATGCCTCATATCAAAATCAAAAGTTTTAATAGCATAAAAATCTGGATCACTTGCGAGCAAGTGTCCTCAAAGTATAAGTTTGCTCAGCGTGCCAGAAAGGGATGTTGCACTAAACTTCATTGATATTCCTTGATCATGCATTGTTGGTATGACTTTGCTTTATTTTCAAACATTCTTTCTAGATCCTATTATCTTCAGTCATGATTCGTGTTAACAATTTCATGATACGATAATGAGAGAAATTGTTTGATATCGATAAAGATATGGTTCTCATACCACTGGGGTATCACCATCTTGTTGTTGTCCCTTTCCAAGATACATATCAATTTCTATGTTGAATTTTGATTTGAAACCTTCATGTTCATTCCCTTGTTCGATTTTGTTGACATTTGATTGATGTTGAAGCATTCCCTTGGAAGATGGAGCATCCTCCAATTGTCATATTCTATTTTTTCATTGTGCTACTAGGATTTTCATCAACTTTTATAGTTTATTAGACCTCTTGTAACATACAACATTCAATGATTTGGAAATAATAACTTAATATTACTTACACTATCAAATAAGTCTTGGATGCCCAACTAGCATCCTTTTTTTTCGTTGTCATTTGAAATACAAAATCATTTTTATACTCACTACCTAGTATGTCTATATGTGTCATATTGATAGATTTCCTTTTGTACAAAGTTGTAATTGTTTACTGCTAATCAGTATTGTTTGAATTTCAATCATTTCATGTGAATATGTTTGTGTAGCTTATTGATCTTTTTCTGGATTCAATTTCATGACTAATCAAAATAATCTCGCCAAGCCTTGGCTTGACTAAGATACTGCTAGTTTGTTTCACTTCGACCTAGATGGATAATTAGAATAATCCCACTAGGCCTTGTCTTGACCAAGATGTTGTGGTCATACTAGGGCCCCAACATCCTTTACCTAAGAATCTTGAAAAATGGTTACCCAAGTTTGATCCCAATACTAAACATTCAACTGAAGATCATATGAATAATTTTATGTTGGTTGTTAGGCTTATAAATGTAGAACATGAATATGTCATGCTTAGGTTGTTTCCATATACCTTCAAAGGAAATTCCTCCGCATGGTACTTCTCACAACAACCTCAAACTATTGTTTCCTGATATAGATTTGAAATGTTTTTCTTAGAAAATTTCAGAGATGGAAAAATATCCCAAAGTCTTAGTCATGGAGTTATCCAATATGAATATGAATCCCAAATAAAAGGTTAGATACTTTAACCAAAGATTTATTTCACTGAAAAACAAGATCCCTGCAGATTCTATGCTTGCAGAAATCTGGATTGTTTCTTATTATGCTAAATCTTTACATCATACCACAAGCATATTGGTTAAAAGGTCCAAAATGAATACTCTATTAGAAGCTTTTGAAGTAGTTCTCATTGATAAGGACACACTTAGATTGAAGGATAACACAAATCCTGAAACTGAATCAACTTCTTCTTCTAAGAAGAAGATATAAATTGTAGAGAAGGAACTTATCGACCATATTTTAGAAGACCACTTCCAAATCCTCCCAATAGGTCAGCCCCATGAGTTGAAGGTTTGCTTTTAGAAGGGTTATACCATGCTATGCAATCCTTATTAAGAAGAGCTGATAATACTTTTGTTGTCCCACTTGAACATCAAAATGATGTAGAAAATGAGGATGAGGGAACACCTAATGAAGAAGATTCATCCCCTCTAGATTTTAGACAATTTTTAGACAACAGTTTTCAAGACAAATTTGAAACCGTACATAATAATCAACATCCTTATAATACTCATAGTGAAAATCAGTATAAATACCAAAAAAAATATGCACTTGATATAAATAAAAATGCAATATCAAAACAAATGAAACAGATTTAAACATCAAATATTTTTTTCTTTTTATGATCTAGAATACGACCCTATTGAGGATTTCAAGAGGTTGAAAGAAAATATTTCAATCTACGAGTTTCTTAAGTTTCCCTACATCTAATGGAAAATGTTACAAAGCATAGTTGAAAACAATAACAATACAAAGTATGACTCTTTAGACAAAAGTACAGCTAAAAATAGTGGCAACAAGAAAAAGGATGTTTTAAACAAAAGTGTCCCTGAAAACAACAATAAAAAGAAGGATGTTCCAAATAAAAGCATAGAAAATATGGATAAAATACCATTAGACACAACAGATAAAAATGAACAACCCACAAATCCCACTCCCACACCACGAAAGAGGTCTAATGTTCCACCATTTTTATTAACATTTGAAATATTTAAAAGAAACATGCATAATTTCATAATTGACTCTCGAGCTTCATCAAATGTGATGCCTTTATTCGTTTGTTAAAAACTCAATGTTGAGGTTAAGCCATCTAATATGGAAATAATTCAGCTAGATAAAACTAAAGTTACTGTGGTTAGGGAGCTTAAGGATGTTTTGATAAGGTTATCATCCAATCCGAAAGTACATCATATAATTTACATAAAAGTAGCATATATTCTAGAAGTGTATGATATGTTCCTCAACAGGGATTGGTTTGAACAACTTCATGGTTATTTTTCTACAGATTGGTTTCACTAGTGGTTTCCACTCAATGGTTAGCCAAAGAAACTCAGAGTCAATAGGGAACGTTATCTGAAATATATAGTCACATATTTGAATGATCTGAACGAACCTTTTGTCCCAAGTGTAAATTCACTAGAAGATCAAGGGATGAATACCTTCTTTGGGAACTTTGGTCCTGAAATATATACTATTTCAGATCTTGATCAACAGTCTGAAATATCAGTTTGCACTCAAGTAATGGCCCCATATCATGTTGCAAATATTGTAAAAATTTGTCAGAATGATGGAATTTGGTCTTTGTACTTTGATGGGTCTAAATCACGGGAAAGAGCTAGTGTCGATTGATTATTTATCGATCCAAAAGGAAATAAGACATTCATTATGTGTAGATTAGAATTCGATTTCACAAATAATGCAACAAAATATGAATCTCTCTTGCAGGGACTCAATAAAACCATTGACCTTGATGTCTAATGCCTAGTTGTATTTAAAGATTATGAAATTATGGTCAAGAACGTAAAAAATTCTAATCATTGTGTATCTATTCATCTCAAAAACTACTAGACTGAGGTATGGAACTAGATTCATAAATTTCTCACTTTTAATATAATTTTATATCTAGTCATTGTGAAGCAAAAAAGGACGTTGTTTTTAAATGGTGATCATAGGAAAACCAATCCTTTAACACTGTTAAACAACATATAACTAAATATCCATCTTTGATGAGTCTTGATTTTACCAAAGACTTTACCCCTACAAAATATGATAAAAAAAGGACGTTGTTCTTAAATGGGGATCGTAGGAAAACCAATCCTTTAACACTGTTAAACAAGTCAAAACATAAGTTCCATATTTGATGAGTCTCGATTTTACCAAAGACTTTATCCTGTATGATTTTTCATTAGATAGATCATGTGTCGTAGTACTTACTTAGAAAAATGATCATGATAATGAAATCCCCATTTCATTCATGAGTTATTCCTTTAGAGGAGCCGAATTGAACTATCTTGCAGTTGATCAACAAGATTTTGTTTTGTTTTAAAGAGGTAAACCACTTTAGATCTTATCTTTTGAAATCTAGAACTAAAGTCATTGTCCCATACCCTCCAGTAAGAAATTCATTAGTTCAAAAAGATCTTGGGGAGAAGAGGGTTCATTGGATGACCTCTCTTCAAGAATATGATCTCAAGACTAAACCAACCAAAATTGTTAGAGGTCCAGGTCTTTGTAAATTAGTTGTTGATTCAATTAATCCACTTGACAATGAACCCATCTTGTTGGATGAGACATTGTCTGATGAAACTCAATATTTGTGTGCACAAACTATGCCAAATTATTGGTATAATGATATTATGTTTTACTTGACACATGGAACTACTCCACAATATCTTGACCCAAAAAGGAGAAGAGAACTAAGGCTCAAATCTGTACCTTTTCAATTAAGTAATTATGTGATTTTCAGAAGAAAAAAAATTGATGGTGTATTGTTACGCTTCCTAGAACATGAAGAATCTGAAAAGCTATTGGATGAATTGCATTCTAGTAGCGTAGGAGGTCATTTTGGGGGTGAAACAACCACTCACAAAGTCCTTAGAGATGGGTACTATTGGCCCATGCTATTTAAATATTTCCATTCCATAGCCCACAAATGCATAACATGTCAAAAGGCTACATGACAAGTTAAGAAAATCGCTTTCTCTTTACAACCCGTTACAATAGATGCATTGTTCCAACAATGGGGCCAAGATATCAAAGCACCAATCAACCCACCCACTTAGCTTCAACATAAGTATATTCTCACAACAACATACTACTTTACTAGGTGTTATGAAGCCATGCATTTAACAATGATCAACATGAATCAAGTGATTTTGTTCCTAGATACTCATATTATTACATGTTTTGGGATACCAAAATGTTTAGTTTTCAACAATGCTTGTTATTTTTCCTCATTGGACATGAACGCTTATGCTTTAGAAAAAGGAATCAAGTTGAAATATTATTCCAGCTATTACCCCCAAGTCAATGGACTGGATGAATCAACGAATAAAAATTTAATCAAAATCTTAAAAGAACAGTGTCAAAAAATCAAAAAAATTGGCACATGACCTTGTTTAATGCACTATGTGCAGACATGGTCACCACTAGAGAAGACATTGGTAATTCCACTTTATTCCTTGTGTATGGAAGAAAAGTTATTCTTCCTCCCAGTGTCTTGTTACTATCACTTCATCTAGCCCGGAAGGTTTAGGAGGAAGAATACCCCGCCTTAGAAAGTCGAATTAACATTTTACTTAAACTAGAAGAGACTAGAACACAGGATAAACACAAATTAGATAAGCATCAAAAAATCATTAAAGGATGGTTTTATGAGAGTTCCTTCTCTGATAGAAACTTCAATGTAGGAGACTTGGTTCTTAGGTGGGATAAGGCACATGAGGATAAGGGGGAACATATTAAGTTTCAAAATCTGTGGATCAGACCATTTATCGTTAAATAAAAACTTGGTCCTAGTTAAGTTTTTCTCCAAACTGTGGAGGGACATCCAAATACTTATCTAGTAAATGGTCAGGCCATCAAAAAGTACTTTTCATGATCTACTTGTAAAAATTTAGCTTGTAAATATCTAGTATATGGCATGTTTTCTTTTTTCATTGAGTGAAATTTAAGTTGTTCTTTTACTTGTCTTTTTGATGTTTTATTTTTGTTTTTTGAAACTGATCATCATGAAGGAATATGGTTTTAAAGGACTGTGTTGTATGTTTCCAAGCCACCAACGAGAGTTCAAATCTGGTATTGAGACTAAAATATATATACCTTATCTCTGATGGTTGAATTTTAAATCTGGTTGCTTCCATTTCCTTTCCCTTTTCCTTGTAAAGGATTCTTTCATAAAGTTGGTCTAACCCTTGACAATCATGTAGATATTAAGACTTATTATGGAATCCCTTATTCTTAAGGAACTTTATAGATCTACATCCCCATGTTTTAAGAAAATCTCTTGTTGAGAGATTAATTTCAAATACCATGATTGGATCCCCTGTTTTTTCAAAGTAAAATTGTACAAGTTTCTAGCTATGGGCTGGAAGGTCTCATCATGATTTGGTCCATTATGACCATGAAGAATTTGTGGAAGTGACATTACCAATTCTAGTTGCCAAGCCAGAGTAGTGGCCTCCAATTTTCTAAACTGAAGGGAAAGAGGTCTCATCACGAGTTGGGTTTCTCACTTTCTTGGAACTTTATGGATGACACTATTTTTAAATGGTCGCCAAGACATAACTATGATCTTCAACTAGTTCCTAATTTCCAAAAATAATTAAAATCAATAATTCCAGGATCAATCTACCATGTGTTCTTAACTACTAGATGGGATAGAAGAATCTAATTGGGTTAAAATGAAACCCTAACGAGGCTATGAATGTTTGTTGGAAGTAGTGACCATGCCTATGGTATCAAAGTCCTCATAAATTCTCATGAATCATGGGGGAATCCATATTTCATATCTCAATCCTTAAAATATTTTTGTTCCCGAGTTTGTGAATTGCGTCTACACAAGTTTATCATACACCACCGGGGATAATATCATTACGATACAGACCAAATGAGAAACTATGAGAGGAAACTTGGATATATGACAAGACAATGCTTGTAGTATTCATGATGTGATGTTTTCAACATGACATAGATAACTACTTGTTCCAGTGAGTTTCCATTTGTTGGCTTCCCAACTAGCATCTTATTTTTCATTGTCATTTGAAATACAAAATCATTTTTATACTCACTACCTAGTCTGTCTATATGCATCAGATTGACAGATTTCCTTTTGTACAAAGTTGTAATTGTTTACTGATAATCAGTCTTGTTTGAATTTTGATCATTTCATGTGAATATTTTTGTGTCACTTATTGATCGTTTTATAGCTTCAATTTCATGAATGTGAAACATGAAATTGAAGTTTCTTTTTGTGCAAATAGTTGATCGAATTCTTGTGACTGTATCTCTTTACATGAGTCAAATATTATTGCTTGTTTGATTTAACCAATCTAAAGTCTAAATAAGAAGATTATTGAAATATGTTTAAGTGGAATATCTATGAATTATGATAAATCAACCTATGTAATTTCACTTCCTAAAAACTAAAATCGATTCTAGAAAGTTTGAGTTAGATCTAAACAAACTTATGAACTTAGATGTCAGGCTCGAATTAAAACGTTGATCAAAACTATTGATTAACATGGGTGATATGGGGTTTTGATTTAGAACCTAATCTCTTTAATTGGTCTCAACATTACCACTTTTACACCCACCATTGTGATATCAAGAAAAAACGCTATTAATGTTCAATTAACATGGATTTACCTCTCGATTGTCATACGAATTATTCCCCTACCTGGTGTTATTGTCCTCAAAATTAGGTTATTAGTTCGTGGAGTGTCACGAGCATTTCATGGTTTTGATAGCTTCTAACTTCTCCATCCTATGTTCTATTATAGGAAATCAAAACTTGGAGTGGGAGATAGTGGTAGAGCATCCGCAAAGCCTCAAGTGCTTGTTTATCACCAGGTATGTTCGTTCGACCTCTTTCATTGTTTATGGGTATGGTTTGTTGTGGTTATAGAGTACTCCCTTTGATAAAAACTATTGTTGTGTCTTTTGGTTTAACTCATTCACGTTTATGGATCCCAAACTTAGGATAGAGCCGAATAGCCCACAAACCTTGTTGTCCCATGATGACGTGATAGGTAAGCTTTCCTAGGTCGGTTGGTTGGAGTTTATCCGATCATTCAATGGTTTTAACTTAGAAGTTGCCAGGGATATTTCCAAGACTTTTGATGGCACTAAAGCAAAAATTGGGGATGTCTAGATACAGGTCGCATAGGAATTTATAGCTAAGGAAACCGATGTAATGTACCCCAAATTTCTTAAATAATAATAAAAAAATTATTAGGGGGAATTAAAGTCCCTTGAATCTCTAACATTGTTTGGGACACATAGATAATCCATTATATATATGTTATTCCTTTAATGTATGGATAACATTTTTACTTATTTGTCATTATCCCTCTTAAGGGACAAAAGAGATTTAAACTCCACTTGTCTCTTATTGTTATATTTCATTATAGCGTCATTATTGGATTATGAATCACACACTTATTTGTATTAAAGAGTTGGTTACCATGACCTTCATAGCCCTTATAAACTCCATTAAGTCTATGTCAAGACATGATATCCACATTACATCATGTAATAGACTATCATTAATCATATACTGTCCACTTCAACATAATCTCCTAGCTGCGATAAACAATATAGACTATAGATTATCATATAGATTATCCATAAAATTATATTGTTTATCATATAGACTATCATATAGATACCATAACAATATATCATTTATCATATAGATACCATAAAAATAGATCGTTTATCATATAGACTATCCACAACAATATATTGCTTTATCATAGTGGATCAAAATGTATCTATACATAACATATTGCAACGAACATATACTATAGCATATTGTTAGTAACCCTACCTGTATATTAACATGACTCAAGAATTAAGTGGTTCGAAAAGTGTTTTAATGGTGGATGACATGTCAAGTCCTATATGAATTTCCTCTTGGCCTGGTCCATTAATGGTGAAACCTGTTTTGTGCCTTCCACAATTGACCCTGAGGAAAAAACACACAACGTAGGCTCGCCACCTCCCTCGACTTGACATGACAGTGGTAAGGGTGTGTGTGAGCCATTTTTACTCTAGCGAGGACGTCAAGGTAACATTTGTTCATCGTTCTTTCCCCCTTTAGTCCTGTAACACATGTTTGTCTCTGCACTGTAATATGACTGGTGCGTTTGGTGAGTTTCGGATCTGGTGCGCGATGGAAAGAGGCAACGCATACCCGGGGTTATCTATGTGCAAAGGTAAGTAAAAAAAATTGTTTCTTACGTTCTTTGTATCCCGTGAATGTAATCTTTGTCTTGTGCAATGTACAAATAAAACAGAGGTTGCATAAACAAGCTTCATGTTTTTCTATTCTTTGTTAAGGATTGACAATGTATTACAATTACGCCTCCATAGGATTTTTCCTTTTTGGATTCTACTGTGTTTATGGTCCCTTTGTAGGTTATATGAGACACTTGGAGACATAGCGCTCGGGTGTGAGGGTTAATGTGTTTTCTATTGGTTGGTTGTTAGTCTTCAAGCCTAGTCATTTATGGTTCCTTCCCAGTCAGACCGTGGCCCGAATCATTATTAAAGTTAAACCCTCATATTTTCTTCACATTTTATTTTATTCATCGTTGTAATATTTTTAATCTTACCCTCTAGAATTTATCCAAAGATCCCAAAACTTGCTACATGGGTTGGTTTTATTCAGACTTGACTGTGGTTGAACTCTGTAGGAAAGTTTTGTATTTACCTTTTGTATATATATATATATATGGAAGTATTAATAGGATTTTATTTCTTTGAAACAACATTTGTTTGTATCCTCTTGTTGTAAAATAATTTCTCTGCCAAGAAGAATCGTGGTTTGTCCCACGACCACCCCGACAACATCCTTCACTTGATCTCTTGTGTGATACAGTTGTGAATTAAATCGTTTATGAAAGGGTTTTCCTATGTCGCCCACCCTATAATAACAGAGGAGAGAGTATCCTTGTTTATTAGTGGCCATAACTAAGCATATAACCATTTTCCGCCTCATCTGCTGAATGTATGCAGAATGAAATCGTAGGGCTCGAACACATTTTTCACAGTTAGGCTCTAACATATGTATTGAGTTCTTACTGTAAATTTCTATGCATTTGATCCTGCGTAATTTAATTTTCTTTAATTAGATTTAATTTTAATGATCCATCTATTGTGATTATACTTAGGTCACATCCTATGTGCCTCTATGAATGCTTATTAGTTTAATAATTATTCTCTATGATTGTTTCCCAAAATCGGAAATTCCAACTTGTAATTTCAGGAATTAAATTGGTAGTTCTCTGTTTAAACACTGACTTTTCCATAGTTGACTCCTTCCATTTATTGGTCCTCTACACATCGTTTTGAGAATTATTATTAGGTTCTTCCTGCTGGTCACTCTATGAACGATATATTTTGATGATCATTGGTTTCAATTCTTTGCTTACTATTTCTTCTTTTATTTTACCAATGAAAATTTATATGCACAGATACAACAAATTAATGATGGGCCGCTTCTTTTTTGCGAGCATACCCATCAGTTTGTTTTGGGTCCACTCCTCCTCCTCCTGGATCGTGGGTAGATTGTCACATAAGGAACAAGAGGCGATCTATTTTTCATTGGGGCTCAACCTAAGTTTTTGTCCTTGGCTTGTTCTATTTTTTTATTTTCATAGCATTAAAATGCTAGTACAATTACTAAACCCTCATGCAATTCTTTTGTAGTTTTCCCCAGTTGGTCAAATCAGATGAAGGAATCATCTTACCTCGAAAGGTATTCGATTTCTAATCTATCCAATCATTAACTTCAGTTACATACAAATTTTGTGTATATTTTCTTAGAGCTATGTTTACAATACAAGAGGTTGTGGAGTTTTGGTCTATGGTACTCCAACTGTAATATTTTGAACAATGATCAATTGAATACAATGGTTACTTTTGGAAGATATTTTGTACTCTACTTAATCACTATATTTTTGTGGTAATAACAAATGTATTCATACTGTTATTATTTCTATCTATTCTTTGCGGTGTTTATGTATATACAGATTTGAATAACAATTCAATATATATATAGATAGATAGATAGATAGATAGATAGATAGATAGATTCAATGGTCAATAGGGACATAAAAATAGTTCTACTATTTCTTTATGCATGAGAACACACACACACACACACACACACATATATATTTAAATATCTATGTATGGCCATTACATTCAAATACACAATATTTCTAGTATCATTTAAATATGACAAGCCATAGTAAAACATGGTCATACAGTCCCTTAAGAATTGATTTCACTTATACATACATAGTGAACAACTACCTAACAAATAATAACCATAAATAAATATAACATTGACAAAGGAATACAAGTTGAGATACATATCTGAAATCTAATGTTGGAATACAAATGGAAGAGCCACATTCCACCCAACCATAGAACAGAACAACCAAGTTGA
Source organism: Picea engelmannii (assembly GCA_009831015.1). Taxonomy (NCBI): domain Eukaryota; kingdom Viridiplantae; phylum Streptophyta; class Pinopsida; order Pinales; family Pinaceae; genus Picea; species Picea engelmannii. Next base: position 218,966 of record ML795168.1, read on the forward strand.
CTTGTCTTGTTCACCCCCTAGCCTGACCATGAGTCCATAATGGAAAATTGAATGATCCTCCTTAGCTACAGTCACCATCCAAATATCATAGAAATCCTTTTCCTCACACTAACAATGCTCATAACAACAAATAGTTTCTTTTCCCCAACACACTAAGCAACATCATGCCTTCTCCTTATGTTATGAAAATATGCATCCTTATGCCTAGGTCTTTCCTTCCCTCCTAGGGGAAACTCGCATCTTTACAAATCCTTGATTTTTTGGGGCTTCTAGTGGTGAAATTCCACATATTCCACTTGTAAAAATCATCCTTGAGGTAATTCAAATATGTTCCCCACTCATGGAGTCATGGTCATCTATTTTTAACCTGGTTGTTTTGTTTGTCTTCTAACATTTAATTTATTAAAAGTTTGTCTTACACATGTGTAAAAATAATAGAGATTACTTGGGAAAGTCAAATATTTTCCCAACAATCATCAAATAATTAATTACAACAATCAAAATTCCAAATTCAGATTTTCCATAAATGGAAAATAATTTAAAAATTTGAATTTTCCAAAAACGGAAGTTTATTTCAAAGTTCACTTAGAATTAAATATTCTAAAATTTGAGGATATTACATAATATCCCTCATAAGTACAACATTGTCCTCGTTGTTCATTCCTTACTCGGAATAGGATTGGATAAGATTTCAACAAATCTTCCTCTAATTCCCAAGTGGCCTCCTCATGGCTAAAGTGCTCCAATTACACTTTTACCTGGGCAATGGCTATGTTCCATAGTATTGTTTCTTTCCTGTCTAGAATGCGCAAAGGTTCTGCCTGGAACTCGCATTATGGTTCCACCTACAACATGTTCCAATCAATGATGTGAGTAGGATTATGAATACACCTTTTTAATAAGGAAACATGAAAAACATTATGAACTTTTAAGTTTGTAGGAAGTGCTAGTTGATACGCTAAGGGTCCAATTCGAGTTAAAGTTTCGAAGGGGCCACAAAACTTGGGCACAAACTTTAAACAATTTCCTAGTTTTAGAGAGGTCCTCCTTGCTTTGATTTTCAGATATATATTGTCCCCAATTTGAAATTCATGGTGTCTCGTTTTTAAATCTGCGTATCTTTTCTATCATTCTTGGGCCTCCTTTAAATTTTTTTGTACTCTTTTTACCATTTTCTCCATTTCCTAGAGCATTTCCGGTCCCATCATAAGACTGTCAACTGGATTATCCCAACTAATCGGGGTTGTACATTTCCTTTCGTATAATGCTTCGAAGGGACTCATCTTGGTTGATGTCTGGTAACCATTATTGTAAGCAAATTCAACTAAGTGTAAGTACTCTTCCCACTTAGTTGGTTTCATTCTTACGTACATTCATAACGTGCCTTCCAAAATATGATTTGTTCGTTCAGTTTGCCCATCCATTTGTGGATGATAGCTTGTGCTGAAATTTAGGTTAGTATCCAATCCTGCAAAAACTTCCTTCCAAAACTTTGACGTAAATTTGACATCTCTATCGTAGATCACCATATTAGGAATTCCATGCAATTTAAATATTTCTTTCATAAAAAATTCAGCAATATTAATTGTTTTATAAGTAGATTTCACAGGTATAAAATGTGCATATTTTCTAAGTTTATCAATCACTACCATAATCGACTCATTTTTCTTTTCAGTCTTAGGAAAACCTGTAATGAAATCCAACGAGATAATCTCCCACTTCCATTTTGGTATAGGTAGAGGTTGTAGCAGACCAGTTGGATGTTGATTTTCAGCCTTTACCTGTTCACAATCTAAGAATTTAGATAAATATTCGGTTGTTTCACTCTTCATGTTAGGCCAATAAAATAATTTTCTTAAGGTTGTTATCATTTTCTAGTATCCTGGATGACCAAAATATGGCCTTTTGTGCAATTCGTCAAGAATTTTTTATTTTAAATTAGTACAATTACATACATACAACCTGTTTTTGAACCTTAGCAGTCCAGTTTTATATAAACTCAGATTTTTTTTGTTCAGTTTTTTCTGCATTTTCTTGCAATTTTGTTGTTGTTTTGATGTACGTTTCATCATTATTGCATGTAGATTTTATTTTTTGTTGAATTTCATTTTCTTCTTTGCTAAAATTTATCTCATAAAGTTTGTTAGTCTTCTAACTTAGAGCATATACAACTTTGTTTTCTTTACCTTTGATATGTCGTACTTCGAAATCAAATTCACTTAAAAAGGCCAACCATCTCGCTTTCCTTGCATTGAGATCTAGTTAGCTGAATACAAAATTTACACCACTGTTGTCAGTTAGAAGAAGAAACCTTCACTCCATTAAATAATGTCACCACATTTTCAGAGAATGAATTACGGATGCTAATTCCAAATCATGTGTAACGTAATTCCATTCATGTTCTTTCTATTTACATGATTCGTAACAGATGACTTGTCCATCTTGTGTTAGTACCCCTCCCAAGGCTTCTTTGCTTCCATCCACGCAAACTATGAAATCTTTATCGGGATCTGCTACCCTTAGGATAGGTGTTGTAGTTAACATCCTTTTCAATTTATGAAAGTTGTCCTGACACTTTTGTGACCAAGTAAATATTATTCACTTTTTCTGTAGGGATGGAATTGGATACGTGATCTTAGAAAATCCTAGTATGTCTATATGAGTCAGATTGACAGATTTCCTTTTGTACAAATCTGTAATTGCTTACTGCTAATCAGTCTTGTTTGAATTTTGATCATTTCGTGTGAATATTTTTGTGTCACTTATTGATCGTTTTATAGCTTCAATTTCATGATTGTGAAGTATGAATATGAAGTTTCTTTTCATGCAAATCGTTGATCGAATTCTCGTGACTGTATCTCTTTATATGAGTTAAATATTATTGTTTGTTTGATTTAACCAATCTAAATTCTAAATAAGAAGATTATTGAAATATGTTTAAGTGGAATATTTATGAATTATGATAAATCAACCTAAGTAATTTCACTTCCTCAAAACTAAAATCGATTCTAGAAAGTTTGAGTTAGATATAAACAAACTTATGAACTTAGATGTCAGGCTCGAATTAAAACCTTGATCAAAACTATTGATTAACATGGGTGATACAGGATTTTGATTTAGAATCTAATCTCTTTAAACAATCTCAACATTACCACTTTTACACCCATCATTGTCATATCAAGAAAAAACGTTATTAATGTTCAATTAACATGGATTTACCTCTTGGTTGTCATACGAATTATTCCCCTACCTGGTGTTAATGTCCTCGAAATCAGGTTAGTAGTTCATGGAATGTCGTGAGCATTTCATACTTTTGATAGCTTCAAACGTGTCCATCCTATGGTCTATTATAGGCAATCAAAACTTGGAGTGGCAGATAGTGGTAGAGAATCCTCAAAGCCTCAAGTGCTTGTTTATCACCATGTATGTTCGTTCAACCTCTTTCATTGTTTATGGGTATGGTTTGTTGTGGTTACAGAGTACTCCCTTTGATAAAAACTATTGTTGTGTCTTTTTGTTTAACTCCTTCACGTTTATGGATCCCAAAGTTAGGATAGATCTGAATGGCCCACAAACCTTGTTGTCCCATGATGACGTGACATATAAGCTTTCCTAGGTCGGTTGGTTGGAGTTTATCCAATCTTTCAATGGTTTGAACTTATAATTGGCCAGGGATTTTTCCAGGACTTTTGATGGCACTAAAGCCAAAACTAGGGATGTTCAGATACAAGTCACATAGGAATTCATATCTAAGGAAACCAGTGTAATGTACCCCAAATTTCCCAAATAAATAAAAAAAAATTATTGGAGGGCATTAAAGTCCCTTGAATCTCGAACATTGTTTTGTGACACATATATAACCCATTATATATATATTATTCCTTTAATGTATTCATAGCCATTTTACTTCTTTGTCATTATCCCTCTTAAAGGACGAAGAAGATTTAAACTCCACTTGTCTCTTATTGTTATATTTCATTATAGCGTCATTATTGGATTATGAATCACACACTTATTTGTATTAAAGAGTTGGTGACCATGACCATCATAGCCCTTAGAAAATCCACTAAGTCTATGTCAAGACAGGATATCCACATTAGATCACATAATAGACTATCATTAATCATATATTGTCCACTTCAACATAATCCCCTAGTTGTGATAAATAATATAGACTATAACCTATCATATAGATTATCCATAACATTATATTGTTTATCATATAGACTATCATATAGATACCATAACAATATATCATTTATCGTATAGATACCATAGCAATAGATCGTTTATCATATAGACTATCCACAACAATATAATGCTTTATCATAGTGGATCGAAATGTATCTATACATAACATATTGCAGCGAACATATACTATAACATATTGTTATTAACCCTACCTGAATATTAACATGACTCAAGAATTAAGTGGTTTGAGAAACATTTTAATGGTGGATGACAGGTCAGGTCCTATACGCATTTACTCTTGGCCTAGTCCATTAATGGTGAAACTTGTTTCGTGCCTTCCATAATTGACACTTAGGAAAAAACGCACAACGTAGTCTCGCCACCTCCCTCAACTTCACATGTCAGTGGTAAGGGTGCTTGAGATCCACTTTTAATCCTCTAGTGAGAACCTCAAGGAAACATGTGTTCATCGTTATTTCCCCCTTTAGTCCTGTAACACAAGTTTGTCTCTGCAGTTTAATACGACTGGTGCGTTTGGTGGGTTTCAAATCTGTTGCGCGATGGAAAGAGGCAACACATACCTGGGGTTATCTATGCGCAAAGGTAAGTAAATTTTTTTTTTCTTATGTTCTTTGTATTACGTGAATGTAATAGTTGTCTTGTGCAATGTACAAATAAAAGAGAGGTTCCATAAAAAAACTTCACATTTTTCTTTTCTTTGTCGAGGATTGACAATGTACTACAGTTGCGCCTCCATAGGCATTTTCATTTTGGGAATCTACTGTGTTTATGGTCCCTTTGTAAGTTATATGAGACAGCTAGAGACTTAACGCTCGGGTTTGAGGGTTACTGTGTTTTCTCTTGGTTGGTTGTCGGTCTTCAAGCCTAGTCATTTGTGGTTCCTTCCCAATCAAACCGTGGCCCGAATCATTGTTAAAGTCAAACCCTCGGATTTTTTTTGCATTTTTCTTTTATTCACAGTTGTAATATTATTATTCTTACCCTCTAGAATTCATCCAAAGATCCCAA
>ML795168.1:257423-279699 GCA_009831015.1 Picea engelmannii
AGCACCTGTATATAGCAATAGTAAAACATCCTGTCATCAATCATGACGCATCATCATCAAGGTTAAGTGGTTCATCATCATAAAAATCCAGATCACTTGCGAGCAAGTGTCCTCAAAGAATAAGTTTTTTCAGTGCGCCAGAGTGGGATGTTACATCTTTGCCCCTACAAAAGAACTATTGGTTTCCTTGCCCTGTAGCTACGTTATCCTTGTGCCTCACTCACCACTTCCTATGCTTACACTCCTAGTGCATATGTCGCCTCCGTCCCGCTTGTCCTAGTCTAAGCCTTTTAACTTTCGCATACAACTTGATTAAAGTGACTTCCGACTTTATTTTTATTAATTTACGCCGAGAGGCGTACACCTACTGACAACGGGCTCAATCAATGATCTTTTAAATCTTACTTAGCCTTAAACCCTTATATGATGGCTACGCATTGAAGATGCTGGCATATTCTTAGTCGTCGTACAAAATCAATGGGTCACATTTATCATTCATAACTTTCTTGCATTTATCACAGCATCCGTTAACATGTTTACTTTTTTAACATTTACCTAATCACATAAAAAAAAAAAAAATCGTTGTAAGGTTATATAATTACCATGTTTAATGATTAAATAGGATTAAACCACAACATCTAAAGAATTATCCCCAACTTCCAGCCCTGTTTTGGCGTTCACCAACGTTATGTACCTTTTGGCGTTAGTGTTCTTCTTAAGACGCTTTTCTTGGTCGGTGGTCTTGGGTATGACAATTAAAGTATTTATTAGTGAAATTATTTGTAAAAGTCACATCGTGTGGTGTGTTTGTAGGGCGTACTTTGTAAATACTTAACCAATGGGGAGGTTCGGGGTTCGATCCCCGCGGACTCCATAAAAATTTTCTTAGCCCTATATTACTAAAACTTTTACTAATATTTTAATTAACTTATTAATTAAACTTTATTAATATTTTAATTAACTTATTAATTGAACTTTATTAAATTTATTAACGTCATTATCATACTTTAATTTAATCTTTGATTTTTTTTTATTTTTATTTTTTTTAAATTTGATCAAATAATATAATATTTCTCAACTTAAACCAATAAAAAAAAAACATATAAAGAAAATTTAATAAATAATTTAACATATAATGTTACAACTAAATTAAAATTAAGCAAATAAAAAAAAAACTCTGTATTGGCAACGTCGGGATTGCCACTTGCCCAAAGACTCACAAGTAGGCAACATGGGGCTTGCATGCATCCCACGTGTTAGTCCGCCTCCTTCTCGGCAGACTCGTTGCTCAACTCCTTCGCAAATGCTCAGCTCCCTCGCAATGATTTTTCATTCTGTAACATGGGCGCTCCTCCCATTAATTCTATTCACTTCCGTTGGCATAGTCAGATGCAGAGGAGTTTTGAATAGTTGGGCCTCACGTGTAGAACAGACGATGGGGCGTTATTATGAATAATATGAGATCAGGAGGTGCAATCCCGACCCCAAAATACAACTCTTGTGTTGATAGACATGCAGGTTTACTTCAGGGAAATAGCTACTCCCATTCTCCCCGCGATTCGTCGCATGATCGAGTCTTGTCGAGCCCAGAACATCCCAGTCGTCTACACTCGTTACTCCCAAAAAGACAATTCAGACTATGTGATGCATGAAGAGTGGTGGAACAACGTCATTCACGACGACACTCCTGAGGCCGAGCTAATGCCCAAGGTCGACAGAAGAGAGACCGAAAAACTCGTTCACAAGCACACTTATAGCGGATTCTATGACATCGATCTTGAGCAGTACCTGCGAGAGCAGGGAAAATCTAAAGTGATAATAACAGGAGTGGTGACGAATCTGTGCTGTGAGATGATGGCCAGGGATGCCTTTAATAGAGGGTTTAGAGTTTTCTTCTCCAATGATGCAACTGCAACAACAAATGAGGATTTTCATGATTCTAAGCTCAAGAATCTCTCTTATGGCTTTTCTTATCTCGTCAATTGTCAAATATTAGAAGATGATTTTACTGTAAAAACAATATCGTCTGATTCGAGGGGTCTTGTAAGTGTGAAAGAATGTTTCTATTTAATTTGTGCTTAAATAATATCTCATTTCGGTACAAGATTTGGGAAGACGTTGGCGAGCAGTTGCGCAAACCCTAAATCACCCCAAACTAGGGTTAGGGTTTGGACAGAGCCTGAAGCCACTATCGTGACTAAGCTTTGCTTACCAGGTATACCTGTACATATTGTATTTAAGACCGAAGCATGGTGCCTTCAGAATGCATGGATATAACAACTCAATTGTAGGTTATGTACATGTTATTCTTGCATATTGCTTTATTGGACTAAGTAGTACATAGCTTTTATGTGTGTTTGTGTTTTTTTTTTTTATCTATGTGTATGGGAGGAGTGTGACAGTGTACCCTTTTGCAGCCAAAACCATAGATTTATCCATTGCAAATATTTTCAGAGTCAATCTACAACAACTATAACAGGTTCTTTATACTTGTTTTCTACAAATGTTTGATGGATATTTAATGTATATTAGTTGCTTTGCCTATTTAATGAAATAGATATTATTGGAGAAATTATCGCACGGGTTGCGAAAGATATGGTGGAGGTAGAGGTTTTTCGCAACATGTACGACAACAGGTTGAAACTTCAGTTGTTGTATCAGGTTATGGCTTCTCATTTTCCAGACGAGAAGCAACCATCTCCAGATCCTTCGCATTTGTCTACTGTTATTTCCATTATTCAGAGGCATAAGCTGTTGTCGGAATCCAAGCAAACCGATGACTTGAAAGATGTTGTCGATGCTTGGAACAAACGTGTTCTCAGTTATGTATCTAGCAAAATGCCAGGCAAGTGTTGGGATGGAATATGCATGCTAGGAGTGACTTGTCAGGAGTGTAATCGCCAACAATTTTTGGATTCTTACTCCACTTGGTTTCAAAAGCTTCTTATACATCTAAAGGTTGCAACTTTCAACTTGACAATTGTAACTTGAAGTTTTTTACATTTTTGAAAAATTAATGTGCTTGTATTTTCGTTTCTCTAATCACACTTTCACATATGGTCTCATAGTGTTTAGTGATGGTAATCTGATCCTATTCTCATATCTTGTTAGACTTGTATTAACTTTTTATGCTAAAAGAGTAACTCTATTATCTTTGAGAAAAATAGTTGCAAGGTTGATTTTAATTCATTAATCCATTTGCAGATATGCAAAATGAATGGAAGACTATCGAGAGACTCAGTGTATCCTCCCAGCATTTTTTTTTAACAAAAATACACATTTATACTGCAGGCAAAACAGAGATAGTAGGTAGTGGGAAAAGGTGTTTGCAAACCCCAGGGAGGAAGGGAAAAAAATGAAGAGTTTTCAAGAAAATCTGCTACAGAAAATCCATCTGAGATATAACAATTCATAGAAGAGTCTGCCAGGAATTTTGAAGGGAGTCGAGATGGATTATTTGCAGCAGGTTTTGCCACAGATCTTTTCACTCACAGATACAAGAGAGTCAAAACAACTTGGCAAGTGAAAAGATACCAAATGTAAATTATCAAGTGAAAAGATAAATCAACTGTGTAAAGAAAGGAAGCAAATTGAAACTTATTTATAGTTTTACTTTGGTAAATTTATAATGCATTTATTTTTATATTAGTTTTAAAATTTGTGCGTTTGGTTTGGTTTGCAGGTTAGGCGGAGGGGAATTTGGCCCTTAAGGCTCTAGTGTTTCAACTACAACTCTGATAGCAAATGTAAGAGCCGAATTAATTAAACAACCATTTTAATTTACAACATAATCATAAAATTTAAGAAATTTATATAATTTAACACATTCGCCTACAAATTTTTCAATAATAATAAATTTTTATCATAGATTAAAACAATGCATCATTTGAAATACCTGAACCTGATGCTAATAGCCTTCTGTTGTCCAAATGCCTTCTTGACCACTGCTGCACCATAAAACACTGCCCAAAACCGTTCCTCCCTGCCAACTAGGTAGCTCCCTAGCTTCAGGATATCAACGGATATCCTGGCCCTCGTGCCCAAAACCCCTAGCAACCTCGGTGCAATGATACAATCTCACTCCCAGATTTTCACTTCTCTCTGCAATACTCATAGCTCCCCAAAATCCATCCTCCAACTCCCGTAGAATGCCTCCCGTCAAACTCCTTCCCTTCCTTCTCCCTCCTTCACCGACTCTCCTCCCCCTCATTAATTTCCTTATCTCCCCCTTTAATCTCTTATCCCATTCTTTAATGCCTTATTCCCCCTTCATTAATATCTTATCCCTTTCTTTAATGCCTTATCCCCTCCCGCATACATAAAGCATTTTAATTAAACAATTTAAAATTAGTAAGCCCCCCTTAAATTATTACCAATATCATTGAGTGTGATATGTAATACTTAATTAATTAATTAATTAATCAAAAGTTAAAAACAATTAATTAAGAAATAAATAATCAATTAATATTATTAATACTAATCATTATTTAATTAAAACCATATTAGGACAATTAATTATCTAATAAATTTTACTTAATAATCCCTAAGCATGTATTCATCTAGGGTTGTTACATAATTTTTTTTGTGTTTTCTTTTATTCACCATTGTAACACTATTATTATTACCCTCTAGAATTCGTCTAAAGATCCCAAAAATTGCTACGTAGGTTGGTGTTATTCAGACTTGATTGTGGTTGAACTCTATAGGAAAGTTTCTTATTTACCTTCTGTATATATATATTTATGTATATATATATGGAAGTATTAACAGGATTTTATTCATTTGAAACAACATTTTTTTGTATCCTTTGGCTCTAAAATAATTTCTCTGTAGGGAAGAATTGTGGTTTTTCCCGCGACCACCCCGACAACATCCTTCACATGATCTCTTATCTGATAAAATTGTGAATTAAATCATTTATGAAAGGGTTTTCCTATGTCGACCACCTTGTACTAACAAAGGAGAGAGTATCCTTGTTTATTAGCAGCCATACCTAAGAATATAACCATTCTCTGCCTCATCTGTTGAATGTATTCGGAACAAAATTGTAGGGTTCAAACACATTTTGCACAGTTAGGCTCTAACTTATGTATCGGGTTCTTACTATAAATTTCTATGCATTCGATCTTGTGTAATTTAATTTTCTGTAATGTTATTTAATTTAAATGCTCCATCTATTATGATTATACTCAGGTCGCATCCTATGCACCTCTACAATTGATTATTAGTTTAATAATTATTCTCTATGATTGTTTCCCCAAATAAGAAATTCCAACTTGTAATTTCAGGAATTAAATTGGTAGTTCTCTATATAAATGCTCACTATGCCACAATCGACTCCTTTTGTTTATTGGTCCTCTACATAGGGTTTGGAGAATTATTATTATGCTCTTCTTCTTGGTCACTCTATGCACGTTCTATTTTGATGATCATTGGTTTCACTTATTTGCTTACTTTTGCTTCTTTTATTTTACCAATGAAAATTTCTATGCACAGATACAAGAAACTAATGATGGGCCCAATCTGTTTTGCGAGGGTACCCATTAGTATGTTTTGGTTCCACTCCTCCTCCTCTTGGATCATGGATAGATTATTGCACAAGGAACAAGAGACAATCTTGTTTTCGTCGGGGCTCAAACTAAGTTTTTTTCCTTGGCTTGTTCTATTGTTTGATTTTCATAGCATTAAAATGCTAGTACAATTACTAATCCCTCATGTACTTCCTTTGCAGGTTGCACTATTTGGTGAAATCATATGAAAGAAGCATCTTACCTTGAAAGGTATTTGAGTTATGATCTATGCACGCATTAACTTCGATTACATATGGATTCTATGTATTTTTTCTTAGAGCTCTGTTTACAATACACGAGGTTGTGGAGTTTTTCTCTATGGTACTCCAACTGTAATATTTTGAACATTGATCGATTGAATACAATGGTCAATTTTGCAAGATACTTTGTATTCTACTTAACCACTATATTTTTTGTGGTAATAACGAATGTAGTTGGACCGTTATTCCTTCTATCTATTCTTTATGGTGTTTATGTATATACATATTTGAATAGAAATTCAATATATATATATTTTCAATGGTCAATTGGAACATGAAAATAGTTCTACTATTTATTTATGCATTGCCACACAGACACACACACACACACACACACACACACACATTTAAATATCTATGTACAACCATCACATTCAAACACACAGTATTTCTAGTATCATTTAACTATGACAAGACATAGTAAAATAGGGCCATACAGTCCCTTAACAATTGATTTCACTTATGCATACACAGTGAACATATTCCTAACAAATAATAACCATAAATATAACATTGACAAAGGAATACAAGCTAAGATACATATTTGAAACCTGATGTTGGAATACAAATGGAAGAACGACGTTCCACCAACCATAGAATAGAACAACCAAGTTCACTTGTCCTGTTCACCCCCTAGCTTGACCATGAGTCCACAAGGGAAAATTAAATGATCCTCCTTAGCTATAGTCACCATCCACATATCAGAAAAATCATTTGCCTCACACTAATAGTGCTCATAACATCAAATAGTTTTTTTCCCCCAACATATTAAGCAACATCCTGCCTCCTCCACATGTTGTTAAAATATGCATCCTTGTGCCTAGGTCTTTCCTTCCCTCCTTGGGAAAATTCAAAGATTTACAAATCCATAATTTTTAGGCGTTTATAGTGGTTAAATTCCACATCTGCCACTTGTAAAAATCATCCTTGAGGTAACTCAAACCTGTTCTCCACTCATGGAGTCATGGTCAACTATTTTTATCCTGGTTGTTCCATATGTCTTCGAGCATTTAATTTATTAAAAGTTTGTCTTACACATGTGTCAAAATAAAATATGTTAGTTGGGCAAGTCAAATATTTGCCCAACAGTCATGTAATAATTAATTACAACAATCAAAATTCCAAATTCATACTTTCCGTAAATGGAAAATAATTTCCATATTCGAATTTTCCAAAAACAAAAGTTTATTTCAAAGTTCACTTAGAATTTAATATTCTAAAATTTGAGGATATTATAACAGGTCTTCCTCAGGAAGGAGAAAAGTGGTTTAAAAATATGAAGGTAGACAGTATTCCATGGTTGTCTTTGTTGATGGTCAAAAGGTCGCAATACCATGTAAAGGGTATGTCATTGGATCTATTTAAGACCTGTTGGCATAGTTTGTTTTTTATTATTATGAAATTCATTACCTATGAAGCGTGATATGGTTTAGTGTTCCTTTTCAATATATGGTTGATTATGGTTTTTCAAGGATTTAGTTTGAACTTACCCTTTTAATTTCTTAAAATCCTGCAAAAAATGTCGAAGTTTTATCAAAGGCCAAACCCTAACCCAAAGACTAGCTTGTTTCACCATGACCTAATTTGCATTTTAGTCGAACTCCATCTGGTTAACACATGGGATACTTGGAATTTTTTTCAAGTTAGAAATGAATTCATAACCCTAAAAATTGACCCCATCATCGATTCAATCGAGAGTGTTGAAGAACCTTATTCTCCCAAGGCTTCTCTTAATTCCCCTCACAATTTTCAAATTGAAATCCAAATTCAAAATGATCCTGTTTTTTCACCCGATGCCCAAATTGAGGATTTTACTATGGCTATATTGGTACCCAAAAGACATGGTTTTGTGCCCAAGAAACCCTTAGAAACTATCCTTATTCATTTCTGAAATCAATCATTAAATGTTGATGATCAGTCGTAGTCTACGAATCCAACAGTCGAGGAGAAGCATAAAAAATAGGATAAACAAACTGAGCATTTGAAGGATGTCTATGTAGTTTATTTTAAGAACAAAAGGAATGGTTGAATTGTGTCTCATATGATAAGGAATAGGCATAAAAAAATAAAGGATCACATTTAAATGATTATGATAGATGATCAAAATTTTGTTGAAAGTATAAGCCCATATTATATAGAGGATAGCCATCTAGAGTATGAATTTGTTTCTTATTTCCCCCATTCCTCCAAGGCTATCAGGGATTTATCTAGGTGGATATTGGTGGCCACCAACCTATTCCAACTAGATCCTCTTAATTCTTTTTAGTTCATCACCTTCTTCTGTACTTCTTTGTAATTGTGGGTTCTACACTTATTGGGATGTCTGAATCCCTACACATATTTTAGGTGGATACTCGTGGCCTCTCACCTAATCCAACTGGATTATTTTGTATGTTTTCATGTCAGCACTTCTTGTTGTACTTCCAAGGTCGTTTGGGATCCCTATATAGTGTTTTTTTTGGCTCTCCACAGTCAAAATGTAGACAAAGGTAAATTTTGACGGTGTAATGTGTATTTCTCTAAAATGCCTTTCCAATGGGCTATCATGCACCTAAAACATAGATCATATTCAAAAGTTATGATCCCAAAAAGTTGAGGTACCAACTTACCCATAGGAGCCCACATGACTTTTGGCGTTTCACCTCCTAGGGTTAGGTTTTTGGATGTCTAGGTTTTTGGCATTCACGATTAATATCAAAAAGGCCTTTGGAGCCTCATTGCAATCATTCTTCTCAGAGGGATGGGCATAGCAGCCACATCTCTTCTCAAAGATAGCTACCACCATTCGAGAAAGTCTTTCAGTTCTGTAGTTTTACAGTTTCAACCTATTTCATTTATTCAATAAAAGATATTGTTCACTGGATATTTGTGTTGTTCTTCATATCTCTGTGTTTATTGTATTCAGTCTATTAATCAGTTCGTTCCACTCCTAAATTGATACAGGAGCATCGCTCCATGTCAGCAGCGTGCTAGCCAGCCAACACATCCAGCACACATTTGATGGAGAAAGGGAGAGGCTCAACCCTCTCAATTTTGAAATTCAAAATTTCAATAAATGTTGTAAATATTTTAATGCCAGACCATGCCTTTGTACAGGTAGTTGTAGAGGTTTCCTTTAATGGTTGCCCGCAGCAAGACCAGGACGTAGTTAGGACTAGGCATCCATTTATGTAACATAGTCGTAGGAGCCACTCTGTGATAGCGATATCTCAGATATGGTGGTTGAGGATAATATCATGGGAGCCCTCATTTTGTAATTAAGAAATTAGATGAGAGAGATAGGATGAGAGACTAGAGTAGAGAGGTCTTGAGAGAGAGCTGAGATTTGTTACAGTCCAACTTTTGTAAACACCTTGTATAGGCATTTCTGAATTAATAGAAGAGGAGTTTTTCCTACCATGAATTGTCTGTATGTGTTTGCATGTTTTTATGTGTTTCATGTTTTGAATGCATAATTGGTGAAGTATTTCATAAGTTTCAATTTCTTCCCATCTTGGAGTTTCCTAGTGCAAGGAGTGCACATAGTATGCAAGGTGTTTGTTGAAAGAGGTGAGACAACCTTAGGAAATCTCAAGAGGGATAGCGTTGAAACTTCATCAGTAGAGGTGCAAGGAGTGCAGAGGAGGGAACTCTGTCTCGAGTTCAGGGAAGACAAAACTACTGAAGGTTCTATAGATCTCTGCCAAGAGAGAATCAAGTGAGTGCATAGAGTGCATTAGGGAACTATATTTCGAGTTCTGAGAAAAGAGAAGTGTCGAAGAGAAGACACTCAAAGGGTTGTTGAATACTTTGTAAGCTCTGCAAGGCGTGCATCAAGCAGGAGAATGCCAGGTGGGCATAAGGAGTTTTATTTTCAAGAAAACTTCTCGAATCTAAGTTATTCGAGATCTTCGAACGCAAATTGTGCACAAGACTAAATATTCGAGAGGATGAATCTCAGAAGGGACAATGTTTCTATAATGCAGACGAGACCTAAAGGAACTGGGCTTGCAAGAGGAAGAGTTGAAGGTCGAGACCTTCGAGACTTAGAAAATATTCTAAGTCAAAAATCCAAGAAAGATTAGGAGGAAGAGCACAACTACCATTGGATTGGGTAGAGGACAAGATCTGGACCATTGGAGTCTACGTCTAGGAAACAAGAGAAGAGCATGCAGGAGAATAGATCTGGGCTATCAGATCTAGCGCAGAGGACCGATATCCATCGGATCCGAAAGAAGGTGCGTGAGGTTTAAGCCTCGTAACAGTAGCAGTGAGAGGACTCGTCATGTCCCGAAACCATCGGGACCGTCCATATCAAGGGACATGTGTCAAAAGATCCACATTTCATGGATTTGGACACCAAGAGATCGAGAGTGAAGAGTATCCCAAAATCACAAAAGGAGAGTTCGTGAAAGGACCAGGACCGTTTCAGGGGAAGGCCCAAAAGATTTCAAGTCGTCAATTTAGTTAGATCATGGTCGTCGGTTCCATAAGGGTCTGGGCCGTTGATCTCTCAGAGGGAGAGGTTTCGAAATTTCATGGATCGATGATTTGAAAGGGAAAGGAGGAATGCTTGCATCATAATTCCCCGAATCACGAAACCCTGAAAGAATTCAGAGGAATAATGCCAGCTCACAGGATCCATTCGTATGAAAAGTGACTTAAGGGAGGAGCTAAGGATCTGTTAGACCCTTTCGGGGTTCGAAATTTTGTCCATTCCGATGACAAGGATCCGAGGCACTTTGCATTGAAAACCCTGAAGTCATGAAACGCGACGTGTCTTTGGAGTAGGGTTGTGGTCACGGAGGAAGTAGTCACATGGTTCGAGATTTGGTCAGGGGCTAATCGTCATTGAGCCCATTTTAGCATTTCGACATTTTGACATTTGGGGATTGAAGAGTCAGAGACTCGACATCAGGATTCACGAAGTCACGAAATGAAAAAAGCATCTCTTGGCTAGGCCGAAGGTCATATATGGGTCAAGTGTGATGGATTATCGGGTTAGTGAAAATACTGAAAGAATGTAAGCCATTGGAGTGAGGGAGGCTCACAACCGTTGATCTCGACAAAGGTAATATTTTGGAATTTGGGGAATCATAGGGGAAGAGGAACCACTGTTGTTTGTTCGCTCAAAAGTCCCAAAAAGCCAAAATTAGTGGGAAACAGGTGGCGTGTACTCGTCACATTGGAGAAGTCAGCCTTCGTTGAAATTTTGGGGTTCAGAGGTTGAAGAGTCGAGGGAACTTACATCAGGATTTGTGAAGTCGTGAAACTTGAAATTTCCTTTTCGAAAAAGTCCCGATCATATTTGTTGGTTAGGAGTGAAGGTAGGAGCTGGTGGGAGGTAGGCTCTATTTCGGGGTTCGGCGATTCGAAGGACAAGGAGCCTGGGAGAGCTCGCATGTAGGAGTCCCAAAACCCCAAAACGTGAAAGGAGTGTTGTTTAAGCCTTGGGTCATAGCCCGAGGTCACCAAATAAGAAGGGGCTAGTTGGAAAGGAATCAACGTCGAGGTGTGTGTTCGTTCAGAACAAAGAAGAGCACTGAAAAGGGGGTGCGCACGCAGATTTTCTCAAGACCTGTGCCAGAGGACAAAGGGACCTGTGGATTTGTTCAAAGGGTTCCTTCAAGAGCCAAAAAAGCCATTTCGGCTCAGAAGAAGATCGATCCAGAGACCCATAGGTCGCAGAACCCTATTGACGTAGGGGGACTGCATCAAGTGGTATCAGAGAAGATTTTTGTCTGTAGATTTCAAAAAAAGAGAAAGAGGAGACCATTACTTTGTTCACATAAAAAGGAGAGATGGTGGGATAAATTTTGGTAACATCAAGTGGAATCATGAGTAGAGATTCATCTCTATACAATAGGTGAAATAAGCAAGGTGTTAAAGCTCTGTGGTGATTTTTGCAAGGTGTGCAGCAAATGATATATAGCCAGGTGAGTTGTAGGAGGACATGGAGATTCTCTCACACGTAGAGTGATCCATATGCTTGTTAGGAGGGCAGGTGAAAGATGGAAATGGCTACTGTAGGCCATGAGCATGGTGGAAGAGGAGACCACCAATAGATGAGTAAAGTAAAGATTGACAAAGAACTCGCTGAGATAAGGGAGAGAATGGAACATCTGACATTGAAGATGCAGTAGGAGGCAAAAGTACACTAGAGGTATGAATGGCCTCTAAACAAGAAAGCCAAATGGCCTGTTCAAAAGTTGTTGGCCAGGAAACAACAACAAGAATTGAATAAGTGGCTGAGGTATGTTGAAAACCTCAGTGACACAGATCTGGTTTTCATCTGTGAGCCAAAAGTTGGAGGAACCCTCAGTGATGAGGAAGAGGGATCAGTTTCGGATCTCATAAACTGCCAGGAGGGCAGGGATGAATTTTGCAAATGCCAGGTGGGCAATGAAATGAGATCATTGGAGGATCTCATATACTGTCAAGAGGAAATCCATGGAAATTCATATTGCTAGGTGGGAAATGGTATGAGATTAACAAAGGATCTCATAAACTTCCAGGTGGGCAGAAGTGAACTTTCAAGTTGCCAGGTGGGCAATGGAAAGAGATCAGTGGAAGGTCTCGCGTACTTCCAAGGGGGCAGTGGTGAAAGTTCAAATTGCTAAGTGGGAAATGATATGGGATCAGACGATCTCATAGACTTCCAGGTGGGCAGTAGAAAATTCCCAAATTGCCAGGTGGGAAAGGGGAAAGAGATGAGACTGTCTAAAAGTCTCATGAACTCAAAGGAGAGTTCAGATCAACAAGGAGTGCTGACAGGAGAGAATCAGAAGATAATTTTGATGATTGGAGGAATAGAGGTGTTCCTACCAAGAAGCCCAGTTGAGGCCAGAGCATGTGTTGCAGATGCAACAACAGCATGAGGACAACCAACAAAAACTTTCATGGAGGAAGAAATGGAGTAGACACTAGCATTTTCCCAAGAATAAGAAGATGAGAATTCAACAGAATGGCTCAAAATTTTCAGCCAGGAAGCTAGACAGGAAATCACTGCAGTACTGGAAGCTGCAGAAGAAAAATAAGAAGAAGAAGAGGAAGCAGACAACATGGATTTTGCTGACCTGTGTGAAGAATTGGAATCCCTGGAAAGGAGGGTGATGGTGCAATGTTTTCACATCCAACAGGCTAATTTGGAAGCACGTAGTGGAACATACCAGCCTGGGGAGAAGCTGTAAGAAGCTGTAAGTATGCCAGGAGCAGAAATGGAAGCAACACAATTGCCACAGGAAGAAGCTGAGCAATAGTTTAGTGAGGAGACTGCAGAGCTAGATTCTGCAACAGAGTGGCCACTTAGTGCCACAAAGAGAGATAAAGATAGCAGGAGAGATCGAGCAGATCTGCCCACTAAGAAGACAAAAGTGTAGCAGAGAAGACTGCATACAAAGAGCCAGCCATTGGAGCAACTGGACGAGGTGATTGAGGAGATTAGGAGGTTGATGTTGAGTTTAGCACAAGAAGCAGTTGGCAAAGGAAAGATGAGCAGAAGGAAGCCTAGAAGAGCAGCAGGAAACAAGAAGAAGCATCAACAACAACAACAAAGAAGAGGAGCAAATGGACAACTCCAAGGGAAATTTTGGGATCCAGGTGGATTTCAACATTGAAGAAGAGGAGCTCATGATCAGGAGATCATGATTTTTTCAGATGAGGAGTATGATGCAAGAGAATCACTCCATGTCAGTAACAGGCCAGCTGGCCAGCACATTCATCACACATTCAATGGAGAAAGGGAGAGGCACAACCCTCTCAATTTTGAAATTCAAAATTTCAATAAATGTTGTAAGGATTTTAATGCCAGACCACGCCTTTGTACAGGTACTGGTTGAGGTTTCCTTTAATGGTTTCCTGCAGCAAGCCCAAGATGTAGTCAGGATTGGGCATCCATTTATGTAATGTAGTTGTAGGAACCGCTCTATGATAGCGATAACTCAGAGATGGTGGTTGAGGATAAGCTCATGGGAGCCCTCATTTTGTAATTAATAAATTAGATGAGAGAGATAGGATAAGAGACCAAAGCAAAGAGGTCGAGAGAGAGATATGAGAATTGTTACATTCCAGCCTTTGTAAACACCTTCTACAGGCATTTCTGAATTAATAGAAGAGCAGTTTTTCCTGCCATGAATTGTGTGTATGTGTTTGCATATTTTTATGCATTTCATGTTTTGAATGCATAACTACTGAAGTATTTCATAAGTTTCAATTTCTTCCCATATTGGAGTTTCCAAGTGCAAGGAGTGCACATAGTATGCAAGGTGTGCATTGACAGAGGTGAGACAACCTTAGGAAAGCCCAAGAGGGATTGTGTTGAACCTTCATCAGTAGAGGTGCAAGGAGTGCATAGGAAGGAACTCTGTCTCGAGATCAGGGAAGACAAAACTACTGAAGGTTCTGTAGAGCTCTGCCAAGAAGGGATCGAGCGAGTGCATAGAGGACACTAAGGAAATATATTTCGAGTTCTGAGAAAAGAGAAGTGTCAAAGAGAAGACACTCTCAGGGTTGTTGAATACTCTATAGGCTTTGCAATGCATGTATCGAGAAGGAGAATGCTAGGTGGGCGTAAGGAGTTTTATTTTCGAGAAAAATTCTCAAATCTGAGTTATTCGAGATCCTTGAATGCAAAGTGTGTGTAGGAGTAAATCTCTGAGAAGACGAAGCTCAGAAGGGACAACGTTTCTATAATGCAGACGAGACCTAAAGGAATTGGGCTTGCAAGAGGAACAGTTGAAGGTCGAGACCTTCAAGAATTAGAAAATCTTCTAAGTTAAAAAACCAAGAAAGCTCAGGAGGAAGAGCACAAGTACCGTTGGATTGGGCAAAGGACAAGATCTGGATCGATGGAGTCTACATCTAGGAAACATGAGAAGAGCACGTAGGAGAATAGATCTGGCCCATCAGATCTAGCGCAGAGGATCGATAGCCATCGGATCCAGAAGAAGGTTCATGAGGTTTAAACCTTGTAACAATAGCAGGGAGAGGAATCGTCAAGTCCCAAAAGCATCGAGACCATCCATATTAGAGGACGCATGTCAAGAGATCCACATTTTGGGGATTTGGACATCGGGAGATCGAGAGTTAAGAGTCTCTCCAAATCGTGAAAGGAGAATTCGCGAAAGGACCAAGACCATTTCGGGGGAAGGACCAAAAGATTTCGAGTCGTCGATCTAGTTAGATCATGGTCGTTGGTTCCAAAATGGCCTGGGCAGTTGATCTCTCAGAGGGAGAGGTTTCAACATTTTCGTGGACCGGGGATTCGAAAGGGAAAGGAGGAATTCTTGCATAGTGATTCCCCGAATTGTGAAACCTCAAAATCATTCAGAGGAATAGCTCCAGGTCACAGGATCCGGTCGTATGAAAAGTGACTTAAGGGAGTAGCTAAGGAGCCGTTAGACCCTTTTGGGGTTCGGTATTTCAAGAATTCTGAGGAGAAGGAGCTGGGGCACTTTGCATTGAAAACCCCGAAGTCGTGAAAGGCGATTTGTCTTTGGAGTAGGGCTATGGTCACGAAGGAAGCAGTCACATGGACTGAGATTTGGTTAGGGTGTAATCGTCGTTGAGCCCATTTTGGTATTTCGGCCTTTCGACATTCGGGGATTGAAGAGTCAGAGACTCGACATCAAGATTCGCGAAGTCACAAAATGCGAAAAGCGTCTCTTGGCTTGGTTGAAGGTCACATCTGGGTCAAGTGTCATGGATTCCCAGGTCAGCAAAAATCTCGAAAGAATGTAAGTCATTGGATCGAGGGAGGCTCATAGTCGTCGATCTCAACAAAGGCAAGATTTCGGAATTTGGGGAATCATAGGGGAAGAGGAACAATTGTTGGTTGTTCGCTTGAAAGTCCCGAAAAGACGAAATTAGTGGGAAACAGGTGGCATGTACTCGTCACATTGGGGAAGTCAACCTTTGTTGACATTTCACGTTTTAGAGGTTGAAGAGTCGAGGGAACTTACATCAGGATTCGTGAAGTCGCGAAATCCAGAATTTCCTTTTCGTAAAAGTATCGATCATATTTGTTGGTTAGGAGTGAAGGTAGGAGCTAGTGGGAGCTAGGATCTATTTTGGGGTTCGACGATTCGAAGGAAAAGGAGCCTGGGAGAGCTCACATTCAGGAGTCCCAAAACCCAGAAATACAAAAGGAGTATTGTTTAAGCCTTGGGTCATAGCCTGAGGTCACTAGATGAAAAGGGTATAGTTGGAAAGGAATCAACGTCGAGGTGTGTGTTGGTTCAGAATAGAGAAGAGCGTTGAAAAGTGGGCGGGCATGCATATTTTCTCAAGACCTGTGCCAAAGGACAAAGGGATATATGGATTTGTTCAAAGGGTTCCAGTAGGATCCCGAAGAGCCATTTTGTCTTAGAAGAAGATCGATCTAGAGACCAGGAGGTCGCATAACCCTAATGAGGTAGGGGGACTGCATCATAAATCTAGATTAGTGGTATCAGAGCGGTCCTCTCTTCATTAATTTTTCTTTGTGCATGTCACCGACAAGATCTAGGTACAAGAAGTTGGGACTCGAACCAGTGTATTTGTTGCAATATTGTTTGTGTTGATCCCGTTGCAAGATTGTTCACGTTGAGCCCGAAAAAAACCCATGGGGGAGAAAAATAAATATGATGGAGCATGAGATCGTATTAAAATGTTGCTCAAGGAATCCCTCACTCAAAAAAAGAAAAAAATGATGGATTACTTTGGGCATATGATTCAAAGACTTCCCACAGGAAAGGCCTCTTCATTAAGAGGTCATGAAATCCCCTTCAAGGTACAAGTAAATTTTGATATTCCATTTTTTGAAGGACTGATAGATGCGGATGATGTAGATAAATGGTTGAATCTGCTTGAAGGATATTTTTCAGTCCACAATTTTTCCAATAGGGAAAAAATTATTTTTTACCCCTCAAGTTCGCCCCCCATGTTAAGGACTAGTGGGATACTTACTCTAAAAAATGTGTCGTAGAGGCATCTACAATATTTTTGGTTGCCTCTACATGGGCTTCCTTCTGAGACGCCATTAAAGAACAATACTACCCTATTGGAAGCTAGGAGGACCAGTACACTAGATGGACCACCCTGCATCAAGAAAGGGACCAGACAGTACCATATTTCACCAATGTTTTCCATACCCTCCATACCAAATTGGGTATCAAAGACTCTGAGAAAAATATGGTGCTCAAATACAACGACTGTTTTCATAGATACATTCAAACAAAAATGTATTTTCTGGAGATCACGTCATTAGGTATGGCTTATAGATACGCTATCAAGATCGAGCATAACTTTAAGAAAAATAGGTGAGAGTTCAGATCTACAAACTCCTCAAAGCCTAAGTAAGGAAAAAGCAGCCCCAACCCACATGACAAGGGACAAACCAAATATGGCCACTCTCATGACAACCAATCCAAGCCGCAACATAAGAAGGGAAATGAGAAGACGAAGAAGGACACAGGAAAATGGTGTGAGTACCATAAAATCCCTTGTCACAACACTGAAGAATGCCTCTCCAAGCAATCACTCATGGCCAATATGAAGTATTCTGATTCAAAGGTTGATTCTAATTCCGAATCAAATATCGAAGGAGGGAAGAAAATTGTTGATGTTGAACCTAGTGCCAATGTCGCTACCACCAAATTATGGCCAAGCGAACTAAAAGAACCAGAGGAAGGAGAACACGTATTTCACTCATAGATTTGGGTAGAGGGGGATCCGCCTCATTTCATTTTCTAAAGAGACAGTAAGAAGAACCTGATTTTGGTAGAGTTCATCAATCAATTGGACCTGCCAATGACACCACACCCGTAACCCTAAACCATCAACTGGATTCGCCAAGAAAGACTCCTTCGTGTCAAGAAACAATATCATCTTCCCTACAACATTAAGCCTTTCAAATATGAGGTGTTGTGTGATATTTATCCCCTTGAAGTTTGTGATGTTCTTTTAGGAAAACCATATTTTTGGAAGTTTCATGTTATGTATGAGTCTAGACCCCACAATGTTATTATTACTTTGGGTAGACAATTGTACAAGATACCATAGGTAGCGTTTCCTACCACTATTTATTCAATCTTTATGAAACTATAGAGTAAGTTCATTTCACATACCAGGAAGTTCATCTTCTTTGTGATCCATTATCAAAGTATGAAGAAGGTCTCCACCACATCCATGGCCTCTACACAGAGCCTCTCTTTGCAGAAGAAGCAAGTGGACAAGATCGTGGAATAATATAGAGACATATTTTCCTCACCCACTAGGGTACCGACACACTTCCAAGTCAAGCATCCAATTGATCTAACCCTAGGTGAACCTCTACCTAATGGAACAATCTATAATTGCTCAATGATGAAAAATGACGAAATCAGGTGTCAAATCCAAGAGCTTCTTCAAAAGGGGCACATCAGACCCAACTCATCCCCTTGTAGAAGCCCAATTGTATTGATGCAGAAGAAGTATTGGCATGTTTACAGGAAGAGTTTTCTTTTCATCGATGGCAAGAATAGAAGGTAGAGAAGAAGGTGAGAAAGATCAGGAGGAAGAGATACAGTGGTCGTTGGATCACCGATCCAAAGGAGCTTCAACTGAATACCCAATAATCGTTGGATCATTCTAAGTGGAAGGAAAGGATAAGCTAGAAGAGCAACAACGAAGATAGATCAATACATCAATCTAAGAACATGATCGACGAACAATATTTGGTTCATGTCAAAAGTTGTGAGGAGGTTACTGTTCGGGGAATCTCCCTTTGGGAGAATTGGAAACTTGAATGTTGAATTACCTGAAGCTTGAAATATGAAACGAATAAGGAGCATAAAATCTAGAGAAAATGTGATGACTGTTAGATCAGGGAGAACCACGTTAGCAGACCACATCTACAAGGACATGTGGTAAAACAAGTTGGCATATCACGTCAGAAGACCATGTCAGCAAGGACACATGGTGCATTCAAAAAATCACAAGTGTGAAGTTGAATCAACATTTCATGTACATGCAAATCAGGAATATAAGTGACACGTGGCAGCTACTCGGCTCATGACATGTCATCAAGTGACATAAGTAAGTTACGTCACTCCGGGAGTTTTACTTCAGGATTTTTACCACCAAAACTTGCCCAAAGTCCTGAAGTGGACACAAAACATTTGATTTGAAGATCACTTCGCGAGCATTCTCGACCGTCGATCTGCTATAGTGGAAGGATAGTGTAAGTAGAAGTATTAACTGACAGCAAGAAATCTCCACCACTTTTGACTTACTCAACAGGCAATGACTCCCGATGAAAATGGAGCAGCAATTCACCTAAAGTCCTGAAGTACAAAACACCAAAGAGATAAAGAAGTTTAGGACCGTCAATCTGTAGGAGGAAACAACTCAACAAATAGTGAACTTCGGGTAGGAAACCCTCCAGAGGAAAGCATAGAGTGAAAACATCAAAGCTCTAAAGTGAATCTTGACCATTGATCAAGAAGGGTGCCAAGGGTCGTCGATGTAGTCTTGGTAGAAAGTGTCGAAGTCCCAAAGAAGACTAGAGCCATTGATTTGAGGAGGAAACATTGCAGGAACACATCGACTCCGGCTAAAATCATTTTGGGAGTGCATGAAGGTTGAGAATTGAAATCAACAAAGATTGGAGTAGAAAATAATATATCGACCGTTCATCAAGAAAAGGGACATGCGTCAGTGGATTCTCAACTCTGTAAGATTGATGTACGGAGGAAAGAAGGGTTTTAGAGTTGAAACTCCTGAAGCATGTATCAAAAAATAAGATGTAGACATTGATTTGCAACGGAGCTATATGTCAACAAATCGTAGAGATCTGGGATCATGCGTGGAAGGAGGAAAGGAGGCAGATAACAACCATGGATCAAGAGGCATCGCCAAGGGATTGGAGGTCAATGTTCATGCTCAATTGCAGGTTCAAAACATGCTCGTGTCTTAATGTTTCTTGAGCATGCCACAATAAAAACCATGGTATCGCCAAAGGGATATGTGGAGATTTGTATTGAATTGTGGGGAGAAACATGGGTTGCACTCAATCTGCTTTTGGCAGCGCCCACAATCATGTTGTTGCATGATATCATCACCCAAGTTCACATCAACGAAATATAGGGGAAGGAGCTGGCGCTGCTAGGCTCCACATCGGAGGTTACACATTAAAAAGTAAAAAAGGCCTCTACGTGTATAATCCAATGACGTTGATTAAACAAAATCTGATCGAAGGGTTGGTGTTTCACTTTGTGGTTTCTTGATCAGTTATGATTCATTTACATTAACTCAATCATTGTTCTTGAGTGTTGGAATCATGATTCCTGAGCATTTTTGAGATTCCTAACTTGAGTGTTGAACATGCAGAGTGTAATGGATGATGAGAGCAGGAATAAAAGTAAAATGTTGTGATAGAGAGAGGTTTATATTTCTTTGTAAAGCAATTTGGATAGTTATTCACACATGTAGAAGGAAGCCAAGCACATTTATGAAAGTGTAGAGGGGAGGCATAGCTCATAGAATGTACATGGCCCACAGAGCATAAAATGCAGAAGAACAAAAAGAACAAGAAGATGCGAGCATGAAGACATTGATGCAGGAAGAGAAGAACAATGTAGCAGAACAATGATGAGATTGGTAAGCCATTGATAAATACCGTATCACTGTAATAAATTTTAGCAAGAAAATATGTATATCTCAAGGTGGTAGGGTGGTGCAAGGGAGAACCATTGTTCTATGTTATACAGGTTGGTTCCTGTGTGAATGGAAGTTGGTGCTTCCATATAGTTGGTGCTAGAACACTCAGGGAGTTGGTGCTTTCTTCTAGTGGGTGCTAGAGAAACCAGAGAGTTGGTGCTCCCAACAAGTTGCATCTTGTAAAACAGAGGTGGTAACCTCACAAAGAGTTGGTGCTCATAAGAATGATGATGTACAGAAGATAAAGACTACTTATCATATTATGAAGAATAGGTTTTCTCTCTTTATGGGTTTACTTAGGAATATTTTTCTCTTTATACTTCATGTGTGTGATTGATGTGAATACTCTATTGCTTACTTCCCTAAATTATTGTGATCATCATTGAGTGTTGTATAATGAGTTTAAAATGGGCACAATTGTTTAAGAAAAGTAACAAAGGATTCACTCTACATCAATTAAAAATCCTTAAACAAAATCACATTCAGGAACTGATACACAGTTCCTCGGATTGATGACCTTCTTGACCAACTCAAGGGGGAAAATTTATTCAAAAATATTGACCTAAAGTATGGCTACCACCAGGTTCCCATTGAACCAACTTATGTATGGAAGACAACCTTCAAATCTAAAGAAGGCCTCTTCGAATGGCTAGTCATGACATTTGGCTTAACAAATGCACCAATAACTTTCATGAGGTTGATAAATGATGTATTGAGAACCTTCAACAACTCTTTTGTGGTGGTATATTTGGATGACATCCTCATATTCAACATAACGTGGGAGGAGCACATGCGCATATTCGACAGGTTTTGAGCACTCTGCGACAACACAAGCTATATTCCAACTTGGAAAAATAGTCTTTTGGCAAGAACAGGGTCCAATACTTGGGCTACATTGTTGATGAGAATGGGGTACATGTTTATATAACTAATATCCAAGTCATCCATGCATGGGCCCTCAGCCAGGTGACCAAGGGTGGTGGTAGGGAAAATTTTGTGTGGGAAAAGGAACAACAATGAGCATTCAATGATTTGAAGAATCACTTGTGATCAACTCCGGTACTCTCTGTTAGCACCATGTTTTTTATATTTATAGTTATAGATGCGTCCAATTTTTTAGAGTCGTGTTTTAGTTATTATAAAAAACAATTTTTTCCTAAATAAGTCCTAGTTGGTGTGTCAAAGTTTATGAGGTTAGTAACAAATGAAGGGATTGTTTGAAAAATAAAGCAAGAACATTGGATAAGAGTCGTGAAAAGGGTGTAATGATTAGTCATGTGTGATTTGTAAGGGTTTATCTTATGAAATATCGAGTCATGTCAAAAAGTGGAATTTAGGTACCAAAGTCGAGTCAAGTGGCTAGGACAAATGTCATGTAAAACATTACTATGAGCATCATGTTGATGGGAATTTATGAAACACCATAAACTAGAAGGGAATAGTTTGGTCCGAGGTTGTCTAAATAACCCAAGCCATTTGGAATAACTACCCTTGATGGGTTTAACAACTCCATTAGCCGATAAAGGGATCTAATATAAACTAAGAAAATAAAATAACTAACTGTGCATTAACAAAGATCTTCTATATACATTCACTATTCTCACTTTTATATACAACATGTACAAATAAACAAGTGCAATATTTATGAGAAACCTTGTAAAATAAGGTTGTATAAGAGAATCGAATCTTAGGAAAAATTAAATAGATCTAGAACTTACTACTAATGTAATTTTAACTAAAAAAATAAAATAAATGAATGTAAATAATAATGTTTTAACTTAAATAAACAAA
>ML795168.1:292514-305586 GCA_009831015.1 Picea engelmannii
GAAACCTTGTAAAATAAGGTTGTATAAGAGAATCGAATCTTAGGAAAAATTAAATAGATCTAGAACTTACTACTAATGTAATTTTAACTAAAAAAATAAAATAAATGAATGTAAATAATAATGTTTTAACTTAAATAAACAAAGTATTTAAGCTTAAATGTTAATTTACATTCACAAATCATAAATCAAAACAAATAGTAAATCATTAACCTATGATTGGCTAGTATCTAAAGAGAACTTTTGGTTGTGCCTTCTTGTATAACGTTTCTCCAATAACCTGTCTGTTAAGAGAAATATATGGGATAAGGTTGTGTAATTCTAAGATTGTGACAATGTTAGGTTTAAAATCACTTTCACTTACAATTTAAATCATATTTAAAATGAAGAAAGAACAACGTTCAAATCATGATTCTTAGTGAAGATATAATAGACTAATCGACAATAAGAAAAATCTCAATTGAACAATTATATCCTTGCAAAACCAAATTACATGAATAAACTCAATATAATACAATATTTGTATCAAAATAATACAATCACCAAGACCAAGATAATTGGGAGAATAGACTATTAAAGATTGACAAAATTAATACATAAATGATAGCAATTAACCATGTATTGATAAAACAGACTAAACAAAATTTAAATCAATGCATAATCAATTAATCAAAGAATATGAACCATAATCAAAGATATTATAATTGAAAAAAAAAAATTACTCACAGGACAAAAGCCATTAAGAAATTTGGAATTTCATATTCTTCTTTGAAAATACTGGTCCATTCTTCTAAAACTTCCAACCATCTGTTACTCCTTTTGAAAAGAACAAGTTTACAAAATAAACAATATGCAAAAGAAAGGATAAAATCCTCCTCTGAATTTCTTCCATCTCCCTTTGGCTCTGAACTTTTTCATATATTTATGCAATGAATGAACAGTCTGGGGTCAATAACAATTTCCACCACCTGAAATTTTCTTCGTAAAGAAACAAAAATATCTCTCAAATCGCGCGTTTGTTTGGGGAATATATCAAAATTAAGCTAAATGGGTCCATTTTGTAGATGGGTCTTCAGCTGTTTCTAGAGATTCTTCATAGGTTGGATTGAATCAGTCCTAAAAAATTGTATGTTTGTTCTTGAACACATTTCCAAATCTTATTTCTTGTTGCTCATAAATTATTTGTAGCAATCCAATGTTATTTTTGGATCAATTATCTCGAACGTATTTAGATAAGAAAATCAAGCCATGATCATATCCATACCAAATATCTAATAATAGAAACCTGTGAAACAAAATAAACCAATTTAATAACGTAAATATAAAGATCGTGAATAAAACAAAATGTAAAACAATAAAATTAAAAATGAAACTAAAAGCTAACTACAAGTTGTAAACAAAAATCAAACAAATAATGGATAATTTTTATTTATTTTTTGAAATGAGATGCAAAATGACAAAATAATTTAATTAATTAAACCTACCAAATGATTTTGTGAAAACAAGAAACCAACCAAGATATTTTTTGATGAAGTATTGAACCCATTATTTAGAATAGTCAAACTTGCTAATGAGCAAAAGATGAAAACATAGTTATAATTTAAATGAAAGTAAACAATTGATAAAAAATAATGTTTTCATTTAAATTAAGATTTCAATGCTCATCTCTCCTTCATTCAAATTTGACCAAATGTGAACAAATGTCATAGACAATATGTTTCGTAATAATCTTTCTTCCTGTAAAATCATGGTTATTAATCCACGTCTTCAACCAAGCCATTTTCATAGAAGATAAATTCAATAAGGAAGAGGTAATAACAAACTCCCAAAATAGGATTTTTGGGTTTACATAACTTCTCAAGGAATTGACGGAAGAACCCTAGAGCACTGAAGAACTAGGCCCCGTGTCTGTATGTTGCATGCTCGGACGCCAGCACCCTACCACCTGCCTTCCCGCTCTGCAGACTTGCACCTCATGAGGACCCTGCACACCATACAATGAGATCGGGAGAGGGGGTGAAACCCCCCTCGTACAACGACATAGCCTCCAACAACAGAACCGGTATCCATGCTAAGAGGCCTGCCTTCGAGCCACCGGTGCATCTGAGGGAGAAAATTTTTACCCAAGAACAAAGTATCAGCAAAGAAATGGAACATGAGCCTAGTACATCCCATCCGCAAGCTTCCAAAAACTGGCTGCCAGGTAACTGTATTCCACAAATGGAAAAACCACCACTCTACCATATCAAATTGAATAGGGTGGGGGAACACACCCAGTTTATGATGGACCACGCACTGATAGGAAAAATCCTAGGCCTCTGGCTGACTGAGAGAGATCTCACTCACTGGATAAAGGACTGGTGGAACCCTAAAGGATATTATGAGGTTCAGCTCAGCTCCGAGGGTTTCTTTACAATTATCCTGTACAATCTAGAAGACAAGGACAAAATATTTGACAACAGACCATACTTCTATAACTCAGCGGGCCTATTTCTAAGGTTCTGGACCGACAGATTTAGTCCAGAGAAAGAGGACTTCTGAAGAGCCTCGGTCTGGATACGGCTGTACTCCCTGCCCCAGGAATTCTGGATGGAAGAAATACTAATGAGCATAGGAAACACGGTGGGACAATACGTCAAAGCTTCAAAAGCTACAAAAATAAGGAAGTACACATCATATGCCCGTATCTGCATCTACATGGACATCTCAAAAGCCTTGTCGGGTTCCATCACACTTGAATACCAGAAGGAGGACTGGAACCAGACAATTGATTACAAACACATACCCTTTCGATGCAGAAAGTGCCACGATCACGGCCACTTGTTCAAAGACTGCCCCTTGAACGCCTCATCCCCTAAACCCTCTTAAGCCAAGTAGAAGGATGGCTTTACCAGTGTCACAGGAAGGCAAAAGAATACGTCAAAAAAACAGAACCAGAGCTCAGCACCAAAGGTCCCCTCCAAGAATTCCTTTGAAGCTCTGAATCAACTACAGAAAGAGGCGGAATTACAGAACCCCCTCCAAGCATCAATGCAAGAGAAAGGTAAATGACCTGAAGTACCACACACAACTCACCCAAAGGAAACAACTTAGTCAACACAATCTAGTAGGGATGAAGACACCAATATGCTTATGGATGAAACGAATCTGGCAGAAATAGACTTAGAAAAACTGGAGGAAGCCCTCAATCAAAAGGATCTGCAACATATTCCAGTAGAAAAGATTAGGAAAGTGCACGAAGTGTTTACCAACTCTACAGCGGGTTACACAGCTAGGCTGGGCATCTCGTCAGATCCAAACCCTGAGCCCAAAAAATCTACCAAGGAAAACAAGAGGTGGAGACACAAACCAGCCCAACAACCTATTAGGGAGGTAGGGCACTTAATGATCAACTTGGGCTAGATACAAAGGTTATCGAAGGGATATATCCACCCCCCCCACCATCCTCATGATGAAGACAATATCTTGGAACATCAGAGGTCTCAATGGAAAATCCAAGCAGTGGATCCTCCGAGAATGTATTAAAACAGAGAACCCAGATATCTTACTATTGCAGGAAACCAAATGTGCAGGACGGGAGGCAGAAAATATTTTTCGAAGTAGCTGGAGAGATGGGAATTTCCTCTTTCAGGATTCTGTGGTTGTGGCAGGAGGACTGGCCATCCTTTGGAACCCGCAAACGGTCACTCTGATTCATCCCTTCTCCACAAGAGACACCTTAACAACTCACTTCAAAGTTGTATCCTCCTCCAAGAAGGATCCATCAAAAAATTCTATGGCCTGCAATCTATCCAAGATAAGGAGAGATTTATGCAAACCCTTCATTATGTTCAAACCCTCATACATACGCCACATTGGATAATTGGAGGTGACTTCAATATGATCCTAACGCTGGAGGAAAAAATCGGAGGAATAAAATGGCTGGAGCAGGATAGTGGTAAGTTCAAAACCCTAATAGAGCAATTAAATATGGCTGACATGGAAACCCGGAATGGAATCTTTACCTGGTCCAATAAAAGAACAGGGCACCATCATGTGGCCTGTAGGCTAGATCACTTTCTAGTGACTGAAGCCCTCCTTGAAAGAGACCAGGAAATGGAAGCAAATATTGTACCAAAATCAGGGTCGGACCACTGGCCCATAGTCTTCTATCTGGCTCTGTGATTCCCCCCTAGGCCCAAGCCCTTCTGCTTTGAAACGTTCTGGCTTACGCACCCAAACTTTCACCAACTGGCACACACTTGGTGGGCCCAGGTAGAAATTGATAATGGGACTCATATGTACAAGTTCCAACAACGCCTCAGAAACTTCAAATTACATCTAAAAAGATGGAACAAATCGACCTTTGGAAACATTCTCCTCAGGAATCGGGAAATTGAGAGCCAACTCGAAGAACTTCAATGAACATTCATATAAGGGATTCGAACTCAGAACCTGGTGAGGGAAGAGGAAAAACTAATGGAGGACATACATGCCTGCAGAGAATAAGAAGAGATCCTCTGGAGGCAAAAATCCAGGGTCCAATGGCTTAAAGGAGGAAAGCGCAACACAAAATTATTCCATAGGGTGATGACGCATCGCAGATACATCAATCGCATCACCTAGTTGGAGGACTAGCAAGGTAACCCGATAAGAGATCATGACCAAATAGCGGAAGCACTCAACTCCTTCTATCTAGATCTCCTCACAGAGACCAATACAAACAGGGAGGAGGCCATCCAAAAAGTCACCCGACACATACCCAAGATGATTAGCTCTGAGAAGAACAAAGCACTGATAAGGCCTATTACTCAGTCTGAAGTGGATTCAGCAGTAAAGGACATGACCCCTAGAAAGGAACCAGGCCCTGATGGTTTCACAACGGACTTCTTCCACTATTGTTGGGACATGATCAAGGAAGATGTATGGATGGCAGTAGAAGAATCCAGAACATACGGTCAAGTTCTCTCTTCTTTAAACGCGACCTTTATCACTCTCATCCACAAGGAGGAATGTGCCACTCACCCGAAGCAGTTTAGACCAATCTCCCTTTGCAATGTCATTTATAAAATAATCACAAAGGTTATTGCCAATCATCTCAAACTGCTCCTGCCGTCTATCATCTCTAATGATAAATCTAGCTATGTGGAGGGTAGGAAAATCATGGACTGTGTCATACTGGCCAATGAGGTAATCCACTCCTTAAAGACGAGAAAAATAGCAGGTATTCTTATCAAACTTGATCTCTCAAAATCTTTTGACAGATTAAGCTGGAAATATCTGCGGTCGGTTCTGGAATCCTTTGGCTTCTCTAATCACTGGGTCGATTGGATTCTCAAGCTCACTTCTTCTCCCTTCTTTTCAATTCTTGTTAATAGAACACCCTCCCAACCGTTTCTCTCCACTAGGGGTATAAGGCAATGATATCCTCTTTCTCCTTTCATTTTTGTAATCATGGCAGAGGGCTTAGGTCGCTATCTTAAAGCGACAGTCCTTGAAGGCTCTCTTACTGGGCTGCCACTCCACAACCTTCACTCGGCGCGCTCGCATAGCCAGTTTGTCAATGACACCCTCCTCATGAACACCCCCATGCTTATAGAATCCACAAAGCTCAACTCAGTCCTCTCTGACTTCTCGGACGCCTCAGGCATGTTTCTTAACCTGGATAAATCAAAGCTTTATTTTTTCAACACGCCAGCCTCGGTTCAGGCTCACCTCTCAAGACTTCTAGGCATTGCCAGAAGCTCCCTCCCTTCCAATTATTTAGGCATTCCCCTAACCAAATAATCAATGAAATCTATCTCTTGGGACAGTATACTATTATCCATAGCCAACAGGCTGAACAATTGGACCTTCAGACCACTGAATATTGCTTCCAGACTGGTCCTGCTCAAGTCAGTTCTACAAGCTTTGCCCATGTATCTCTTTACAGCACTGGCCATGGCCATCTTGGTTATCAAGGCCATTAGGAGTCTCCAATGCAATTTATTGTTTAAGGGAAACCATAACAACAAGAAATGGGCTCCAGTTGGATGGGACAAACTTTGCAAACCCAAAAAGTTCGGAGGGCTGGGAATTCGAGACCCGGGGAAGATGAACCAAGTAATGGGAGCCAAGATGTGGTGGAGGTGGTTGCAACATCCACAAGAACTCTGGGTGCAGATATGGAAGTAAAAGTATGCATTGAACGTACAATCTGACCAACTAATCAGATTCGATGAACAGATGCAAGGGTCCAATATTTGGAACACCGTCTGGCAAAATCACCCCCTGATACAACATCACACCTTCTGGGATGTAAGAAATGGAGAAAGTGCACTCTTATGGCAGGACTTGTGGCAACAACTACCCCCTCTTGATGATATGGAAAGCCTCCACCCACTCAAGCTCAAGTTACACCAAACAACTTCAAAAATGTTAAGGATTTTTGGATCCCAACTCAAGGAAGGCAACCCTGGAGAAAATGGAAAACCAGTAGAATAGATCTACAGATTACAGAGGAGCTCAAACTTCTACCATGGCAGGAATGCATGCAATACAGGAAAATTTCAATTAAAGAAGGATCGAACATACTTAGATGGGGCCACTACACCTCAGGCATTTTTTTGGTCAAGGAAGCTTACCACCTACAAGGAAATCCCCCAAACCAAACCCCCGATTCAATCTGGATCAAAGTTTGGCAACCTTTTCTCTGGCCCAAGGTCTCCTTTTTTCTATGGCTCACAACTCAAAACTGCATCCTCACTTGGGACAACCTCCAAAAGAGAGGTTTCACAGGCCCCTCTAGATGCACCCTCCGTCAGCAGAACGAGGAAACCATGGAACACCTCCTCAACACTTTTTGTTACAACCAACATATTTGGGATTGGGGAGCCCAAGCCATGCAATGATCCCAGTGGAATCGAGGTAGCATACGGGACACTCTAGTAAATCGGGAAGCAATATCCTTCCACAACCCAAGTCTCCAGCATATCTGGCAGCTGCTCCCGGGCTTCAAACTATGGTCAATATGGAAAGAAAGAAATAAGAGAATCTTCAAATCCAAATAGTCCCCCTCTACCATTACTTGGGAAAGGGTTAAATGGCTCATCCATGAAACCATTCACAGCAAATCCTGACTCCATGGAGATATGCAGTGTAAGCCCAAGGAGAAGATCATTTCGGAAGGTTGGAACTTGCAAATGCGCATGCACACACAGGGGAAAACCAAAAATGGGAGGGTCAACAGTCCCATGGAATGGACCGCACCCCCCTTCAGCTTCCTCAAGCTCAACTTTTATGGGGCCTCCAGGGGTAACCCTAGACCAGCTAGTTTTGGGGTCGTCCTTTGGAACCACATGGGCAAGATTACTCATATGATTGCAGGATTTTTGGGTGAAAATACGTACAACGTGGCAGAGCTCACAAGCCTAGTAAGAGGCCTCCATTATGTTGTTCAACACCAATATCATCGACTGGTTATTGAAGGAGACTCCCAAGTAATAATTCAACTCATCTCCAAAATCCTTCATGGCAAGCCCCCCTGGCGGATCTCCCCTAGTTGGAGACTCTCCGAACTTCTGGAGGACTTTGGCGATTTCATCAACTCCAATCTCACCCTAATCCCCTCTCATGTAAAACGAGAAGCCAACAAGGTTGCAGATCACCTGGAAAATACTAGAATTGACTCAAAAGAAGATCTCATATACTAGCAGGCCCACGTCTCTGAAGAGACAGACCTCTCAAGGCATTGTAGAGACCTTGCTTGTAGAGACTTCCCAGCCCCGGATGGGGTGACACAAGGCTCTATGGTGAAAGTTGGAATAGCACTCAGCCCGGGCATAAATACTGATGGCCGCCACCCACAAGTCTGCATTAATGATGGGGGATGGTCATAGCTGCAGCTATATGATGGAGGGACTCCTCCCTCACGCGACCATTAACGCCCACAGCAAACTCGACATGGAAGGGGTTAAGTGTGGACAGGTGACCTCGACTTTTGGTTATTTTCTTTTTTATATGCCCGGACAGAGTGGGACTGCTCCTGCTTCGGCTCTGCTTTTCTCTTGGACGCTCTGGTGCAGTCCTGCACTCCCCTCACCTGGCTCACCACATATTCATTGCATTTAGGTAAGGATTGTCCAGTTATTTTGTCTCTGTGTGTGCCGAGACAAAGTCAGTCTACTCGTGCTATGCACCTGCAACTACTCTCGTCTTGGCTCATAAGCTTATCACTACAACCTCTCTGCTCATTCACTCATCCCCCAGATACTATGGCTAGAAAGAGAGGCAGGCCTCACCGTGGCACGGCCTGGAATGCCCATAAGGCGCAACGATGACGGAAAGAGAAATTGGAACGAGCTTTGGCTCTGACGACCTCCATACTTCGGAAGAAAGCTCAGGCTGAGAAATTGGCGCTGCTTGCCACCATTGCTGAGTCAGGAGCTGGCTTTAGTCAGGATGCCACGACAATCACGTCGGGAGACCTGAAGGATGCTGCGACTGAGGATGAGTTTCCCACCTGTATCGTGGTGGAAAACCCGTTCATGAAGGACCTATCGATTGCAGAGAAGCCCCGCGCCATTGAGTCGACTCACAGGGAGGAACGCAGACCCAATTTGGCACAGGAAGATGATATCCCCGGCTGCATTGTTGAAGAAATCCCTTGGCCAGGCGACAACAATCCCACCAGCCACGACATGCAGGTAACTGGAGCATAAATGAAAGGTGCAGAGGTTGATGCGGAGCAGAGGGAGTTCGACGCTGGTCTTGGAGAGACGGTGGACTCGAGGAATGTTCCCCTCAGCGATGCAGGTGGAGTTATGCATGGCTCTCTCCTTCGTACAGAGCACCTGGATCTGGTGTTCGACCTTCGTGGAAACATGTCTGACCTGGATCATAGGGCCCTTCTCATGGGCCAGCGACTGGACATGCTCCTCGATGCATATTCCAATGTTCCAGCTCAGCGGAAGTGCCCCCTCTGTGCACAGGCATTTGCCATCCTGGCTGGGTCCACGTGGCAGACTGGCGAGGATGATAGGTCATCGAGAACCTAGGTTTTTATTCTCTCCTGGTTTCTAGTCTTATTGTGTTATTGTTTTATGTGCATTTGGACTATAGACATATGTCCGGGTTTCCTATGGGCAGGACAGATGCTTCTCTGCTTCCTGTTTTATCATCCTACTGATATTTTCTCTCCACGTATGCTGGTTTTTGGTAATCGACAGCATTTTTGGTGACATTAGACCTATACTACTATATATTTTGTCAAATTTTTTGATAATCTAATATAGCAGGTTCCACTTTTTTATTTAAAAAAAAAAACAAACTCCCAAAATATGAAGCTCATCCATCAGCATCAAAACTTTGTAGAAATAAAAACAAAATGGCATTTGAATTTCATGAAATTCAAACCAAACAAAAGAAAATAATATAAACTCAAACCAACCTCGAAACAAACAAAACCAAAATCAATCCAATCAAGTCAAAGGAAAAAAAAAAATTCCAAGTAAAATTTAGAGGGACCCTAGATTTTGATTAAAGAAATAGAAGGGCATTGTTGCGGGCATCCAACAAATTGTGACTCAATGGGAAGATCAATTATC
Organism: Picea engelmannii; assembly: GCA_009831015.1. NCBI lineage: Eukaryota > Viridiplantae > Streptophyta > Pinopsida > Pinales > Pinaceae > Picea > Picea engelmannii. Next base: position 302,075 of record ML795168.1, read on the forward strand.
TTTTCATTGATTTAGAAAATATAATTATGAGGAATTATAGTACGAGGTACCAAGTTGTCATATCTTCAAATTTCCTTAACAAAATACCTTGTTTGGTCTATATAGTATTGATATTAGCTCTACATACATATATAGATTGATGTTTGCCTAGTTCATTAATTGAGGGGAAATATCTTGCAAAGAAATAAAATCTGAACTACTATTTCACCAATGGGTCATGACATTTTTAAGAAAAGGACTTCAATACCACAAGCATGGCCACTACTTCTATAAGGCATTCATAGCCTCAACAAGGTTTCCTTTTAACCTATCTCATCGCCTTGATCCCATCTAATAGTTTAAGCACACGTGATGGATCATTCCTAGAATTATTAAGTTTTATTGTCATAACATTTTTTTGACTAACTGAAAGTCACTACTCTGGCTTGGTGACTAGTTAGTAAGAAACGCCATCCATATAAATCCATGGAGGTGAGCAAGTCGGCTCGTGATGAGACCTCTTTTCCTTCAATTGAGAATATTGAAGGCCACTACCCTGGCTTGGTGACCAGAAATGATAATGTCACTTCTGTAAACTTCCTATGGTCATGATGACTCGACTCATGATGAGACCATCCAACTCTTAATTATAAACTTTATGCTTCATTATTTCAAGATCAAAAGTGATCCAATCACGAAATTTGATTTTGATCTCTGAATAAGAGATTATCTAGAAGATGGGGAAGCAAAAATAGAATGTCCATTAAGTACTAGGATGGTGTAAAAAGTATTATAATAGCCATGATAACCATATATCACTCCAACTTTCAGAGACAATTCCTTACAAGAATGTTGAAGGGAAATAAGAATGGTAACAATAAAAAACATTATCTAATAGAGTTAATATAAATCTTATTTCAAGGCCATATTTGGATTATCTCAGGTTATTTGGAGACAAACAGGTGGTATGATGTTTTGAATAATATTTCCATATGGTGATAAGTTTCAAACAATAGAGTTATTGAACCATAAATATAGACAGACGATAAAGAAAAGACTCACTCAAAAATAGAAAATAAAGAGCATGAAACAAACCAAATCAACTTTTATTGAAAGAAATCAAATTAGAAGTACATCGAAACAAACAAATCAAAACAACAAAAGAACGCTTTCAAAAAATGATTTTGGCCAAAGATAAACTCAATCTTTTGGATCCACTAGAATCCCATTATAAGGAAAACGAGGAACTAAATCAGAGAAAGCATCATGTTCGGGAAGGTTATTTCCTTAAGATAATGTTTCATGAGATGTGAGTTTATTCAGAGATTAAAGAAAAGAGAAAAATTCCCATTAAGATGAGTGTAGTCCTACTCGTGGAACCTTGGCTTATGGTTGAATTTAGGTGAATTGACAATTCAAATTTACTTATTACTTTACTTTCCATTTTAAAATTTTCATGATGATAATGCGTTTTTGAAAATAAATATTCAAGGAAAAGAAGAGAGAAAATGATTAAATTGGACTTCCCTGACAACATTCATATTATGGTTCTCTTGGTGTACCCACTTGTGTTCATAACTTCATTATTACAAATAGAAACAGTGAGAAATAAAATGAAAGGAAACCTACTCCTAAACCTACTCTAACTGCTAAACAAATCTAAATACTAAGTTAAGTCATGCTTCCAATGTAACCATTGGAGTAACTCCAATCCTGCAATGAAAACAAAATTGAATATTAGTGACAAGAATGGTAGTATATCTAAATATGAAAAAAACACATCATATCTACCTTTATAGTCATCATTTAGAAACAAAGCAAGCATGACCTTACCATTTCCTTGAACATTTTGGATGTATGAATCCTCGAACCATTCTACAATTTTGTCATTATATCAATTACAAAAACATTAAAAAATGTAACTGAGAATGGGAAGCTTGTCAGAGTTATTGGGACCTCACATAACCATTGGCCTAGATTGAAGTGCCCCATCCTCCCGACAATTTTCCTTTCATTCCATATTTTCTCCATCTAAAAGATATAAAAGGAGTGTGTCAGAGTTACCTCCTTGATCTCTAGATAAGGTGAATATATAATCTTACCATTCCCTGGAAACTTTTCAAGATATGAATATTCCAACCAATTTGAAATCTTATCATAATGTGTAATTACTAACAAGGGATTGTTAGAAAGAATTGATAGATGACAAATATTCCTGATGAGAATAAAGTATTATATTATCATGGAAAGAATATTGTAAAAAGGTAAGATCAAGATTGCAAGAACTTATCATGATTTGTGATCAGAAAATAAGTGTCCCGTTTTCTTGAAACTTTTCATTGAGCTCAAATACTTCAAGATTAACTATTTGAGGTGAACAAAATGGAACAACCAACATTTTTGAATAATCATTACTGGTAATAGTATTTGGTTGATTATACTTGTAACAACCAAATATTTCTAAACATCATTTACCTTCATAAGCAAATTATTTCATAAACTGAGACAATAAATTCATAGCATAGTATTGATTTTCATAACATCAACTTCAGTAACTTAGATTTATCAATGAGTAATGATTTCATGGCAGAATGAAATAAACACATAGTTTAACAAATTACCTGGTTCTGATGCTAATTTTTGTTTCCTTGTTGCCTTGTTGTTGTATTCCTACTACCTGATACACAGATCAACCCTGCCACAAACAAAGAATAACTGCCCAAACCTAATGTCCTCCCTGCCAACTAGGAAAACTACCTAGCTCCAGGATATCTATGGATATACTGGCCCCCGTGCCCAAAACCTCCAGCAACTCGGTGCCTCAACTGATCAAAAGCCACAGCCAGAAACTCTGTACTCACAACAAATCTCATAGTCCTCCAAATCCATCCCCCTCATCCTCCGTGCGAATAATCCCTCACGTAAACCTCCCTCCTTCCCTTATTCCTCCTTCACCGACCCATGCAGTTACTTCTTCAACCACCCCCGTGCATGTCCCTAATCCTTCCTTTAATTTTTATCTTCTCGATATGAACAGGTTATCCCTTGTTGGGTACGTAGCCATTTTATAACATATTTCATTGATCTCTTAAATTTATTTCTCAGGTCATTAAATGTGATCTGTAGTAAAACATATGATTAATTAATCACTATTATAACCTTTAATTAATTAATAATTTACTTAAGTAATATCATTAAATCATCTTTGTTTAATTAATACCTTGTTAACACAATTAATCCCCTAATTAGTTTTTCTTTATAATTCTTAAACATTTATCCAACTAGGGTTGTTACATACACCCACCCTTCAAGAAACTTCATCCTGAAGTTAAGGTATCTTATGGTACAAAGGGAAAAGAGCATGGTTCACAGATTCATAACAAGTAACTAACATTATCAGTAAGTAAGTCAAGAAATCTCATACATACTAGTGTATATGTACAAGAAATGCATGTGTAGCTAGTACATGCAAATCTCGTGCATGTACTAATAATCAAAACTGTCATCCTTTAGTAATTTATGTATGCATTCAA
>ML795168.1:306290-340339 GCA_009831015.1 Picea engelmannii
GAAATGCCTCCACCCCTCCTAACAGAACTAGGGTCAACACCCTACAATGGAACATACAGGGGCACCGTGTTGCTGGAGGTTTTGTCATCATTTATTCGGTTTTGGGAAGTGTTAGTACCAAAATCATGCACTAGTCCACATATCATAGCAATACATCCAAATCAATATAAATTGCACATACATTATTCATACCATAATGTTTCTCGGTTAGTGGTCCTGATATCCACTTTCATCATCATTATCTCTTGGCTATTTCATAGCCCATAACCTGCAGGTTAGTCTGCAACACAAACTGATACATTTCTATGCATTATCATCATATAATTGCATACTATCATCATTTCAATTTGGTATCCCCATACCGATACATTAACATCAAAGCTTTCCAATTAGATTTAGATTTCATAATATCCCATAATTCAAACTCGTCACCCATTCACAAGATTATCATTTACCCAAAATAGATTTCATTGTATCCAACATCATTCTAGTAGTATTTAAACATTCATTACTTTCACTTTCTCACAATATGTTGCATCTTATACATCATCATCAATAACATTTAAACATTTGTAAAATTCACATTCACATAATAGATCGCATTACATGCATCATCATTGATAACATTTAAACATTCATAAAAGTTCATAAATTTTAAAGTTTAAGTGTATCACTTAATAGTTTCACTGTGACTAGGAAATAAAGTGTATAGGCCTCATGTAATCCTGGCTGTCTAAGTCAAAAGGTGGTGTTACATACACCCCACCTTCAAGAAACATGTTCTCCAGGTGGTCAAAAGAGTGAGGGATAGTCTCGCCGTAGTGTCTCGGCGTCCTCCCAAGTAGCATATTCTGGACTATACTTGTCCCACTGGACCTTAACTTGGTCTACTAGACGGTTCCTGAGCTGTTGGACTCTACGGTTTAATATGCATAACGGTTCTACCGTGAGGGTTCCCACATCTGATACCTGCAATTCTTTTCAATTTAGTTTATGTGATTCATCAACAACATAATGACGTAAAACATATACATGAAATACATTATGAGTTTTATGCAAGTGGGGTGGAAGTACGAGACGATAGGCAACGAGTCCAATTTTCTCTTGGACTCTAAATGGCCCTATAAATCGAGGTCACAAATTTGTCCCCTTCCCGAACCATATGGTACTTTTATTAGGCCTGATACGAATGAAAACCTAGTTCCCCACTTCATAACTTCGGTTGGTCCTGTGTGCATCCGCATAAATTTTCTGTCTATCCTGTGCTTCCTTTAGTCTCTGCCTAATCTGAATCACCTGTTCCTCCATTTCCTGAATCAATTCTGGCCCAACTATTACTCGGTCTTCTAGTCTATCCCAACTCAATGGTGTTCTACATGGCCTCCCATACAAAGCTTCATAGGGTGGCATTCTGATGGAACTATGATAACTGTTATTGTAGGCAAACTCTACCAAAAGTAGGTACTTCTCCCACTGGGTTTGATTATCCATTACATACATCCTAAGCATGTCTTCCATGAATTGATTTACTCTCTCAGTTTGCCTATCTGTTTCAGGATGATAAGCTATGCTTAAGTTCAATTGAGTCCCCAACGCTGACTGTAAACTTGTCTAAAATCTAGAAGTGAATCTGGAGTCCCTATCTGAAATAATCTTCTTTGGTATCCCGTGAAAACGAATAACCTCGCTTATGAACACTCGTGCTACATCAGTAACATCGTAAGTGTCTCTAACCGGAATGAAATGAGCACTCTTGGTTAACTTATCCACTATCACAAGAATGGCATTGTGTCTATGAGATGTGAGCAGCAACCCTACAACAAAATCCATAGAGATGATTTCCCATTTGGACATAGGAACATCATGTGGTTGTAGGAGGCCTGCTGGGTGATAGTGGTCAGTTTTCACCTATTGACACTCTAGGCATCTAGCGACGAAATGGACTACATTGCGCTTCATGCCTACCCAAAAGAAGAGTTTCTTCATCTCTGCGTACATCTTCTTCACACTCGGATGTGTGCAATAAAGCGCTCTATGGGCTTCCTTTAGTATGATGCTTCAAATATCCCCATTCTCCGGGATGTACATCCTTTCTCGATATCTTAACAATCCGTCTGTTTCCAGATTATATCCTTCATACTTTGGGTCTATCCACCTCCCGCTCTGGAGGTTTGAAGTAACCTTTAAATACCAGTTGTCTCCTAGTAGTTGTGTCAACACATGTTCCCTCAGACTGACCTTTAAGGTTACCAAGGAGAAGATACGTGGTCTCCTACTCAAGGCATCTGCGACCACATTTTCCTTCCCCTTTATGTACGAAATACCAAAATCATACTCACTCATAAACTCACTCCATCGCCTTTGCCTGGAATTCAGATCTCTTTGAGTGAAGAGATGTTTTAAACTTTGATGGTCCGTTTTGAGTTCAAAGTTTTGTCCCACAAGATAGTGCCTCGAAAGTTTCAGAGCTAGCATTACAGCTGCCAACTCTAAATCATGAGTCACGTATAACTCTTTGTGCTTCTTCAAATTCCTTGACGCATAAGATATCACTCCTCCATCCTGCATTAGCACGGCCCCCAACCCTTGTTTCGAGGCATTCGTGCAGACCTTGAAGTCCTTTTCCATATCTGGCACTCGTAGAATTGGCGCACTAGTTAGTAACCTTTTGAGCTCAATGAATGCACTATCACATTCTTCTGTCCATTCATACCTGACCCCCTTGCATTGCAAAGTGGTGATGGGGTTTGCTATTTTTGAGAATCCTTCCACAAATCTCTGATAATAACCCGCTATCCCCATGAAGCTTCTCACCTCATGGGTATTTTTCGGCACTGGCCATTCCATAATGGCCTTTACCTTTTCTGGGTCCACCGAGATTCCTTCGCCGGAAATAATATGCCCTAAATAGTGGATCTCTTTCTAGAAGAAGGAACACTTCGACAGCTTCCCATACAATTTGTTCTCCCTAAGGAAAGATAACATTATTCGCAAGTGTTCCTCGTGTTCTCTTTCATTCCTGGAATAGATGAGAATGTCATCTAGAAAAACTTGTACAAATCGATCTAAGTAATTCCGGAATACACCGTTCATGAGGCTCATGAATACTGCTGGCACATTAGTCAATCTGAAAGGTACTGCAAAAAACTCGTAATGTCCAAACCGAGTTTGAAAGGTAGTTTTTTGGATATCACCTTCCTTAATCCTTAACTTATGATACCCAGATCGCAAATCAATCTTTGAGAATACCGCTGCTCCTTTCATCCGATCGAAGAGGTCATCTATTCACGTCATTGGGTACCTATTTTTCACTTTAGCATGGTTCAAGTCCCTGTAGTCTATACACAGTCGTAAGGATCCATCCTTCTTCTTTACAAAAATTACCGGTGCGCCCCAAGGTGATAAACTGGGCCTTAATATCCCTAAGTCCAGTAACTCATTCAACTGCATTTTCAATTCACAAATTTCTGGCACTGTCATCTGATACAGAGTTTTGGATATTGGTTCTGCACCAGGTTTTAGCTCAATAGTAAAATCAAGCTCCCTCTCAGGAGGTAATCCTGGTAACTCGTTCGGAAAAACATCCAGAAATTCTGACAATACCGGGTACTGATCCAATGAGGGTCCCTTCCTTTCATTCACTGCTTCTACTACATAAATTTGACACCCTTGTCTCAAGCATCATTTAACCTTCATAGTTGATATAAAGCGTAATGACACTTTTCTCTCTACACCCTAGATCTCTACCGTTTTTCCTTCATCATTGACACAAAGCACCTTCTTTGCGAAACTATCTACCAAAGCTCGATGAGGTGCTAACGAATCCATTCCAATGATTAGGTCATATGCCCAAGAGCAGTGACGTATACCTTCAACCTGGTAGTGCACACTCCTAGGTCTACTATACAATTATTGACACTAGGTCCTACAACTTGTTTTTCCCCCAAAGCCATCTTGACTTATTTAAAGTCATCGTGCTCGTAGGCTTCCAGCCCATTCTTTTCTAATGCAGATGGTGAAATGAAACTATCTGTCGCACCAGAATCAAACAAAATATTAACATTGACATGATTTAGCGTACCTGATGACTCCACTATGGTGGATTGATGTTCGTCCTGGCGGTTATTAACCGCTGCATAAATCTGGTGGTTTCTACTTGCTCTCCTCATCAGTGCCTTTCCTTCTCTATGTACAAACCATGTTTGTAACTCTGGGCAGTCCCGTTGGTAATGGGGTCCTTCGCATCTCCAACAGGTAATACAAGATTGAACCGGTGCACTGTTATGTGACTGATTCTGAAATGAGTTCCTTCCCCTGGAACCCCTTCCCCTACTATTTGTTCCCCGAGATGGTCATGGATTTGTCTGCACCGTTGGTGATGAACGAGATGCTGCACTAGCTGCCATTGAAATTCTTGCAGCTACAGTCCTTGGCACGACCTTATTACCATAAGGTGGTGGCCTTGAGCCCCCTCCCCTAGGAAATGTCCTCGGGGTCTTTCCTACGAATCCAGGGCGATGCGGAAATGATGATCTTGTACCTCCTGTTAAGTTCATGTGTTATTCCGCGTAACACGCATTTTCCACCGCCTCCGCTACTGAAGACGGTTTCCACATCCGTACCATAGATCTTATTTTCAGGTTCAATCCATAAACGAAGTGCTCTGCTTGTCGTTGGTCATTGTCCAAATACGAAACGTATTTGACTAGTTCCATAAACCTGATCTCATATTCTTCTACAGTTTTGTTTCCTTGTACTAAGGCATGAAATGCCCCTACCTGTTTCTCCTCGTAGTATGCTGGTAGATATTTCCTTCGGAACCTCTCCTCGAAAATTTCCCAAGATACTGTGTCTGGGGTAAGGTGTAGTTGTCTTTCCAAGTTGCCCCACTAGTTCAATGCATTGTCTTTTAACTGAAAAATTGCAATATTTTCCTTCGAGTTGGACGCATAGTCTCTTAAGGAAAAACACCTTGTCATGCCTTCCAACCATGCTTCCACGCGTTCACTGGTGCGACCTCCAGCAAACTCTGGAAGTTTGATCTTCTGCAATTCTCGAGTGATGTCTTCAAGTGGAAGTCCTCCCCCTGAATCCCTTGACGCTTCTGGATTACCCGTTCCAGATGGTGGAGGTTCCACTTCAGTCAATACCAGTTGGCGCCCCTTTAAAGTGTCGTTAATGGTTTCCAACGAGCGAAATATGAGGGCTAGTTCAGGCGATGGTGGTGGTGCTGGTGGTGTTGGCGGTGCCCGTGACGATGCTCCCCTGCCTCGACCCCTTCAAGTCTTGACCATATTGTATGCCTTAACCTGCATCACCCCAAAGTTGTCAGGGTGAGTTCAAGGGTGTTTCATACTGGTGCTACTTAAACTTAGAAACATGGTTAGGCGTAAGTTTTCTTTACTTGTTTGTAAACAGACATTACTCCATCAGGGGATTGTCTAGGTTTGGGTTAGGATTAAGCATCTAAGCTTGGTTAACATCGAACTTTAAGGTAGATTGACCTTACACTTAAATAAAATAATTAATTTAAAATTATTATTACACTAATTTAACCCAAATTAACTTTACTTTAATTTAAACTAACTTGACCTTATTTATATATAAATTATTTATACTAAATTATTTAATTTATTTTAGATTATTTTTAACACTTTAAAATATATATATATAAATAATTAAACGTACACACAAGGATTCAAGTATGCATGGGTTCCACGTGCTCGTCTGGCTTCCCCAAGCTCCCTCATATATAACCCCCAAATTCTACACCTGTCATCTCTTTGAATCCCTACGCGTCCTTCTTACTCACTGAGACCCTCCTCGCGTCATTATTTCTCCTCCACAGATCTGCCTTGGCTCTGTTCAGAGGTTTCCTGGATTTCCCTTGTCATGGATCACATCCTCACCGTTGTTCTGAGCACTTCGCTAGCATTGGTTATTGTTGTATCCGCTCCAGTTAGTATTTCAGATACAGAGTATATTGATGTGGTCACTGACAAGATCCAGGACTTGGAGTCTAGTTTCTTTGAAATGTTGGGAACCAATCCCCTGTCTATACACTTTGCGGAGTTCTCCCTCTGGTATGGTAAGAGGTACGATTCAGTCCGCCAACTTGTGCACAGTTTCGGTACCTTCATGAAGAACGCGGAGTTGATCGAGTCAAAATTTACATGAACCTTTCTTATACTTTGGTAATGAATGGTATTCTCCGATATTTTTTTTTTACAGTGTGAAATAGAAATGATTTTTTTGTAATCCCATCCCTGTATAGATTTTGTTATTTTTCTTTCCATTCATTTCACTTGTATTTATAAATTCATTCGTCGGTGTATACCTGTTGTTATACGTGTATATAGGATCGTTCAATTTCATCAACCGAGCCGAAGCAGGTCTTTGGATTCCCCCCGGAAATCACTGGTCAATATCCGACCCTCAGATCTTTCCCATGTATTCACGGCCTCTGCCCGGGACCGTGCCCAAATTTCCCCCTAGGAATATTGTTTATCGAGCTTCGGGGTTTCGTAATCCCCAATGTCGAGAGTTTTTGTTCCTTCAAACTCTCGATTGCCAATTCACCGGTACGGAACTTATGTGCTAGCCCTACAGGCTAGACATCCCTCTCATATGACCGTCGTTCCATGTGAACCCAGCCCTATCCTACATCGGAGTTTTGGAATTCCAAATGTCGAACCTCACAAGTCCTTAGGACTCGCGATTCTCCGATCCCCGATATGCTCCTAGCGCATTAGCCCTCCAAGCTATGCCCGTGGTCCACACAGCCTTTCCTTTTGACCGCAGTCTTATCCCTTATCGGGATTTCGGGGTTTTCAACACCCTGATACCCCTGTCCACAGAATCTGCGATCCCTGATATGCCAATGCACTTCCTTCAAAATTTATCCCCTCATGGCTATGTTCTGGGCCCGTACGACCCTTTCCCATGTGACCACCGTCAAACTCTCTGTCGGGATTCGGGGTTTCACGACTTCCACTGTCATGAACCTCTGCCCTTGTAGTCCCCCGATTACCGATCTACCAATGTGTTACTTGTGTGTTAGCCCTTCGCCTAAGCTCTTGGTCCATATGACCATTATACCACAAGGCCACAGCCTTGTCCCTTATCGGGGTTTCGGATATCGCAATATCGAATTGCATGAACCCCATGTCCACGGGATTCCCGATATCCTGATATCCCAATATGCCTCTTCCTTGTGCGTTCACCCCTTTTCGACTATGCCGAGGTCCATGTGACCGATTCCTATGTGACCGTTGCCTTATGTCTCCCCATCGGGGTTTCGGTCCTCCTCGAGCAAGAATTTCATCACTTTGAATTTTGCGATGCCTTTTGCGTTTACCTTTGGTCAACGAATGGTTTTAAAATATAAATTTTCAGCGGCCCCCCAAAATTTTATTTAAGCGGGTTACAACTTTAACTTTCGCAAGATAAAAGGTTAATGAAATCGGGATCATGTAACAAAGGATCGATGTAACTCAAATCACAAAACCCCGATCTATGATTTCGCGATGTGATTAAGTCTTAATTAAGCATCCATTAATTAATTCCTTTAATGAAGGGTTAAGAGTTAAGTTAATTACGTCGTGCTTTTGGGGTTCGTGATTTCGTAGTGCATGGACACCTTGTCCACGAAACTCGCGATATCCCGATTCACGATGCAATCTGCCACCTATCCACTGTTGACCCTCCTGTGGGCCCCATTTTCCCTTGGCCCATCGGGAAATTACGTTTCGTGATTTTGTAATGCATGGATACTTTGTCCATGAGATCCGTGATTTCCCGATCTGCGATGGCCCGATGGACGACCTCCTGTCGAAACTTTTCCCGATGGCTCCGATCACTGCCATGCGTCCTTAGAACGGATGGTCCTGATCGCCTCTCACTATTTCGGGGTTTTTGATACCAATGTGCCTATGTCCCCGAAATTCCCGATTCCTCGAATCCCGACTCTCCGGTTTGCTGACAGCTAGCCCCTCACGATGGCACTATCCTCCCTCTCTGATGTGCAGATAGATGGACCCCACTCATCGGGGTTTTGGACTTCGCAATTTCGAAATGTAGATATTTTGTGTCCACGAAATCCCTGATACGTTGATCCCCGACTTTCTTTCGATCTCTGACACACGTCCTAAATGGATGGACGGTCCAGGTTAAGCCTCGGACTTCGCCAAACGCCAACCCAAAAGTACTTTTCTGTGTGAGTCCCGATGGCTCAAACGTCGATGACTCTCCGATGGTTTCCACATGTCCCAATCAGATGGACGGCTCTGATTGTATCGGGGTTTTCACCATGGATTTCCCCGACCTCTTGCTCACAGAACTCTCGATTTACTGACTCTCTTCAGATCTTCGCCACGTGTCTCACCCTGATGGACGGTCTAGATCTGATCTCGCTATTTCGAGACTTAAAATGTCTCGACTTCCTTGACCTCGCGAATCCCAATTTTGTGAACGAAGATATCTCGATGCCTTCACACATCTCGTCGGGATTTCTCCTCCTATATCCCTTGAGGACTTAACTCACTCGCAACTCCTTGTAGATCCGATGGCTGTCAGGTATCCGCCCGAGATCTGATGGCTCAGATCCATTCTCCTGCGTAATAGACAACTCTCCTTTGGGATAATGATTATTTGCATGAAACTCTACGCGGTGTAAAAATTTCTCTCTTTGGCACGGTTAAAATTTATATTGGCCTATTGTTCTTGAGATTTTTATATTATTTAAAATTTACCGAGGCTAATACAGGCAAGTAGTTTACACACTTCCTGCATCTCTTTTGAATCCCCTTTTCCTTCTGCGCGTTGGCAGTTCCTCATTTAGGTAATTTCCAGATGAAGTAGGCCTTTCCCAGGTCTTGCGAATATCCTCTTGCATTTTATTTAGTGTAGTTCGTGTAGTTATTGAATCTTACCAACTTCAAGCCTTAGACATAAGTTTCCCTCAACATTTTCATTGATTTCAGGTGTATATTTTACCGGAAACTTCATTGACAAGTATTGCTCAAATAAAACTAAGTTATCACTTCTCTTTTTCGTGCTTAATAGCTTTATCTGGCTGCTTTAACGGTAGCCATTTCGTGGGAAGTGATCCTTCAAACTATTTGGTTCGCTACCACTTATTTTAAAGGGTGTTCCTTTGAATATTCAAACTAAGACTATATTATCCATTCATGATCTAGTTAAAGGGTATTTCCTAAAGCTGTTGCTTGTGATATATGAGATTATTTGCTTGGGTAATGTAGGGGTGCTACCTGTATATTTTCGGATACTGTATCAGTCATATTGGGTCAAACTGAACGTGTTTTTTTTGTAGCTTAAGCATGGTTGGAGTTAACACTCGGGGTTTTGGCCCTTAGGCCCATATTTCGAACTAAGATGCTCTGATACCATATGTAACAACCAAATATTTCTAAACATCATTTACCTTCATAAGAAATTTATTTCATAAACTGAGACAATAACTTCATAGCATAGTATTTATTTTCATAAAAACAACTTCAGTAACTTAGATTTATCAATGAGTAATGATTTCATGGCAGAATGAAATAAACACATAGTTTAAAAAATTACCTGGTTCTGATGCTAATTTTTGTTGCCTTGCTGCCTTGTTGTTGCCTTCCTACTACCTGATACACAGATCAACCCTGATACAAACAAAGAATAACTGCCCAAACCTACTGTCCTCCCTGCCAACTAGGAAAACTACCTAGCTCCAGGATATCTATGGATATCCTGGCCCCCATGCCCAAAACCTCCAGCAACTCGGTGCCTCAACTGATCAAAAGCCACAGCCAAAAACTTTGTGCTCATAGCAAATCTCATAGTCCTCTGAATCCATCCCCCTCATCCTCCGTTCGAATAATCCCTCACGTAAACCTCCCTCCTTCCCTTATTCCTCCTTCACTGACCCATGTAGTTACTTCTTCAACCACCCCCGTGCATGTCCCTAATCCTTCCTTTAATGTTTATCTTCTCAAGATGAACAGGTTATCCCTTGTTGAGTACATACCCATTTTATAACATATTTCATTGATCTCTTAAATTTATTTCTCAGGTCATTAAATGTGATCTGTAGTAAAACATATAATTAATTAATCACTATTATAACCTTTAATTAATTAATAATTTACTTAAGTAATATCATTAAATCATCTTTGTTTAATTAATACCTTGTTAACACAATTAATCCCCTAATTAGTTTTTCTTTATAATGCTTAAACATTTATCCAACTAGGGTCGTTACAATACTTTTCAACCTCAAATAATTGATCATGGAAAAAGAGATCCTTCTTTAAAAACAAATTGAGATGAATCAATGGAAGACACAATTTAAGACTCTTTCGAATCATTTCTTTATTTACCCATGGATAATTGATGAGAATTAGAATTCATATGTTCATGGGAAGAATTGTTCTCCTCTTTATCTTCTATTCAATAATCTCTATTAATTTGTAGTTGATTATATAATGTTGAATTCTCTCCAAGGTAATCTGGAACATACAATTACATAACATTAGGATAAAAAATATCAGGGTGCAAGGAATAATATGTAGAAGAATTGAGAAGGCAAAATGCATCTCTTGAAATGATTGGAATATGTGTTTTGAATTGTGGTTTTGTTCTCTCTCATTTTATAAACTGATCATTCCCCATCATATCCTCTTTTAAAGAACACGAGATATTTTCCAAGACCAAATCATGTTTATCATAAAAGGGTGAATGTGGGATAAAATTATTAGATGATTCGATGCTAGTTTGACTAATAACGTCATCTCCCACTAATTTATCTTGAAGTTGTTTGAATGATTGAGTCAAAGTTTTACTGACAACAAGATCACCGACTTCACATTCCATCTCTTTTACTTTAGAAACAATTATAATATCTTGAAGAGTTTGAACATTGTCTCCTTTTAAATTTAAGGTTCCTTCCTCAATAGAAGAAGACGTTGTTGACAAGGAAATATTAGAAGTGGAAAGTACATCTTGTAAAATGTCATTCTGCTCATGATCTTCCAAAATGAAGGAAGTTGAGAAAAAATGTGGTGCCTTAATGACTTCAAGATCATCACGAAATTTTAAACCATCTTGAGATTGATTATTAATGCTCAATTCAGATTGGTTAACCATTAATTGATATTCCTTATCTGAGAGAGAAACGAGCTATTGAAACGATTCATCAATAAGAGGCATTTCTTTCAGAGGGAATCTAGTACAAACATGTATGAACCTAATTGAAAAATCCTTGAATTATTCATCATTTTATTTCCTTAAGAAACTTAATTATTCACCTAATTCATCATAATCATAATTGTTCAAATCTGATAAAAAATCAATTACAAACTCAAACCAAGAATGGATAGAATTATCTCGAAAGGATTCAAACCAATATTTAACCCAGCCTCAAAAAGTGAGGGAAAACAACCTATATATGAGATTGAGATTAGTGACATTATTTTTTAAGCACTTGGAACAAAATTTAGAAATATGGTCTACTACAGATGTGTTCCCTTCACCATCACTACTAATTTATGAAAAGAGATCAACTGTCTTGTTGGGAATAATTGGTAATGAGACATTGAAAGCATGTTCCAACAAAGTGATTTGGGCAGGAGCCATGGAAAAATAAGAAATTGAAGAAATTGACTCCAAATAGTTAGCTTGTTATCTAACCTTCCCTCTAGTGCATTATAAGATGACACGGAAGAAGAATTTATAAATATGGAATTATGACAGGCTGAGGCCTATAATATTTGATCATTAAATTTACCTTAGACTTTTGTCTAGTGCCATTTGTTGACGGGAATTTATGACACACTGTTAACTGGAAGCGAATAGTCGGGTATGAGGTTGCCTAAACAACCCAAGTTGTTTGGAATAACTACCCTTGACGTGTTTAACGACTGTGTTAGATGACAAGGGGATATAATCTAAACTAAGAAAATAAAATAACTAACTCTGCATTAACTAATATCTACTATATATATTCACTATTGTCACTTTTATATACAACATATATAAATAAATAGTTGAAAGATTTACGATAAACCTTGTAAAATAAGGCTATAAAAGAGAACCAAATCTTAGGAAAAATTAACTAGATCTAGAACATACTACTAATCTAATTTTAACTAAAAAAAAATAGAAGAATGTAAATAATAATTTTTTATCTTAAATAAACAAATTATTTAAGCTTAAATTTAAATTTACATTCACAAAACATAAATCAAAACAAATAGAAAATCATTAAACTATGACTAGCCAATACTTAAAGAGAACTTTTGGTTGTGCATTTTTGTATAACGTTTCTCCAAGAACTTGTCTGTTAAGAGAAATATATAGCATAAAGTTGTGTAATTCTAAGATTTTGATAGTCTCAAGATGAAAATCACTTTGACTTACAATTTAAATCTTATCTAAAATGTAGAAAGAACAACTTTCAAATCATAATTCCTAGTGAAGATATAAAAGACTAATCGACAATAAGAAAAATATCAATAGAAAAATCATATCGTTACAAATCTGAATTACATGAATAAACTCAATATAATACAACATTTGTATCAAAATAATACAATCACCAAGACCAAGATAATTGGGAGATTAGACTATTAAAGATTGACAAAATTAATACATAAATGTTAATAATTAACCATGTATTGATAAAACAGACTAAAGCTAATTTAAATCAATGCATAATCAATTACTCAAAGAATATGAACATAATCAAATATATTATAATGAAAACAAAACCCTTTTACTCACATGAAAAAAGTCATTAAGCACTCTGGAATTTCATATTCGTCTTCGAAAATACTGGTCCAATCTCCCAAAAATTCCAACCATCTGTTACTCCTTTTGAAAAGAAAAAGTTACAAAATAAATAATATACAAAAGAAAGGATAAAAATACTCATAATTTCTTCCATCTCCCTTTGGCTTTGAACTTTCTGATATATTTATGCAATGAATGAATAGTCTGGGTGTCACTAACATTTTCCGCCACCTGAAATTTTCCTCATAAAGAAACAAAAATATGTCTCAAATCGAGCATTTGTTTGGGAAAAAACTTGTGATTAAACTAAATGAGTCCATTTCTACAGATGGGTTTTTAGCCGTTTTGGGAGATTCCTCATGATTTGGATGCAATTAGTCCCGTAAAATCAAACAAATGATAGATAATTCTTTTTCTTTTTTTGAAATGAGATGCAAAATGACAAAAGCATTTAATCAATTAAACCTACCAAATAATTTTTCCAAAATTAGAAACCAACCAAGATATTTTTTGATGAATTATTGAACCCATTATTTAGAATAGTCAAACTTGCTAATGAGCAAAATATGAAAACATAGTTATAATTTAAACAAAAGTAAACAATTGATAAAAATAATGTTTTCCTTTAAATTAAGATTTCTATGCTCGTATCTCCTTCATTCAAATTTGATCAAATGTGAACAAATTTCATAGAAAATATGTTTCGTAATAAAATTTCTTCTTGCAAAATGATTGCTATTAATCCATGTCTTCAACCAAGCCATTCTCATAACAGATAAATTCAATAAGGAAGAGGTATTAACAAACTTCCAAAATATGAAGGTCATCCATCAACATCAAAACTCTGTAGAAAGAAAAACGAAATGGAATTTGAATTTCATGAAATTCAAACCAAACAAAAGAAAATAATATAAACTCAAACTAACCTAAAAACAATGCAAACAAATACCAATCCAATCAAGTCAAAGGGAAACTAAATAAGAATCCAAGTTAAATTTAGAGGGACCCTATATTTTGATTAAATAAAAAGAAGGGGTTTTTTTCGGGAAGCCAACACATAATTACATAATCACGAAGTCAAAAGACTGAACAATCATATCACTCCTATCACTTGTACTTTGTAACTCCTATCATTTGTACTTTGCACACTTCAAAAGTGTACATGTTGCACGAGTTTGTTGCGCAAATATACAACCTTCTTTCGAACTTCTCGCCACCATGGATTTGCAATCCTCTTCCATGATTTCATTCCTTATCCATTCAAGCATAAATATTGGTCACCCTTCATGTTTCTCCATCACTTTCATACTTTGTGCGTCATCCATAGTTTTTTCAGCAATCAACCCTTCACTACATAAAATTTATTTTTTGTTAGTCCTATTGTAAGTCAGTTGTTTTAATTTTCCTGTGTCTCCTCCATTTTTTTCAGCCATTGCTTAAAATTATTTTTGGAGCTCGTTGCATACTAAGATTTTTGGAACAAGTTGTTTCTTATCACAGTCATCCTTCTTCCTTCTAAATTACCTATTGTTGCACTGGGATTTTTGTTGCTCCAAAGTCTCCCAATGTTGTTTGTTTTTGCCCCAAGTTTTCCCACTGCACCGAATTTTTCCGTCACAATTTCCTGCCACGCCAAGTTTTCCCACTGTGCCAATCATTGCACCAAATTTTTTGTTCCTGATTTGTTTTCCACATAAATATTCCCATCTCTACCTTTTCTTGCAGTTTATAAAAAGATCATCATTTTTATTTGTTTTGCAGAGAGGATATTACAATTTATTGGTGCGTTCTTGAGATTAACATATACCAACACTATGGCAGCTTCCCGAAGCAAAATAATGAACGCAAGAAGTGGTAGGGCTATGAAGTTTGAACCTCAATATTTGAACTGAAGAAATGCAGACCCGATGATTAGGGTGTATTTTGAACAAGTCAGATACATGTGTTTCTACGAAAGGATTCAAGGATATAATGTACAACTAGTTGAGCAGTTCACCCTCAATTTTACTAATGTCAGTGCAACAATTGCGGGAATCACTTTCTGAGTGATGAAGGAAATTATGTCAGCTGCAACAGAGATCCCTCTATAAGGACATAAATGGTTTAAAGGTATTCCTTTATACGTTTCATCTTATATGGATTTCATCAAGCCTAAATATCAAAATAAAAAAATTGGGGCCGACATTCCAAGCGATTATCTCCTAGAACATTTTGAGAAACTATTAAAGATAATCGAGAAATACTTCACCTGTGAAAGAAGATTCAACAAGCTATATCCATACCACATCAGGTTAAGTCTAATGCATTTCACTGGGAAAAATCCCTTAAACCTTCATTTCTTCTTATGTCGAAGTCGGGCAAAGATGGAAGACAATGTCTAGGCCAAATCTCATCAGCCAGGAGACAACTTATTCCATTTTTCATTAATTAAGATGTTAGTGGTTGAATAATTGAGACATTTGAAAAAGGACTGTAATTCTTTTATGATTTCGTCTAACATTTCTAGATACCCTAAAGGAGACATTTATGTATCTGCGGAGGGATCAACACTTCATGGTTCAGACGAAAGAAAGGAAGATGTTACTGAAAGAAGAAGAGGGAAAGAAATAGAATACTCGTCATTCAGTTAGCCAACATCCTAGAAGAGAAGCAGGTCAAGATTGACTACTAAAACTAAGGAGATCCAAGCTCCCAGTAAAGCATTCACCAAGTCCTCTGCCAAGAGATTTCCCATACACACAGTTAAGCTAGAGCTTGTTGAATGTGCAAAGAAGGGAATTTATGAAAGACAGGTGGAGTTAGGTGAGGAAAATGAAAATAATCAGGAAATAAAACAACAACTAAAGCAAGATCAACATATCATAGTCCAATGTTATCAATAAAATATAGAATTGACAAGGAAACTGGCATAAAATATTATTGAAACATGAGCATCGCAGAGTCAAGTAGGTCAATTATCCACTACCTCGCCAACAGTAAGTTAAAATGTAACATCCTGGTCTGGCGCACTGAGAAAACTTATTCTTTGAGGACACTTTCTCGCAAGTGATCCAAACTATTATTATATTAAAATAGTTATCCTTGATTATGATGCATTATGGTAGATGACATGATGTTTTACTACATTGACATAGACAGGTGCTATTGACTCGGTTTTACTGAGTGTGTAGGGTTTTGGACCTTGAGGATGCAGAGGCATTGACGGAACCCTTTGGACTCCAGATCGAGTCAGGGAGTGTGCTATTGGGGTTTGATTGTTTTACTGTGATTTCAGTACATTTGACTAGATGATATGATGTGGACATGTTCTGACACGATTGTTGATGATGCAAGCTGACAATAGCTTGCCGACCAGACTCATATATGGAGTAAAGGGGCCACACACAACTACCAGAGAGGTTGAGGGAGAGGTGTGGACAAAAACCCTGCCACAGCCTACTAGCACTCCCGTCGTGGCTCAAATTGTAGGTTAACGATCACCTAGTTTGAGAGCACCCACGATGTCGTGAGGGCAGACTGCGACAGTCGCTCACAATGATTCTAAGGGGTGCGCAATAAGGCGGGGGCCTTATTCCTTAGAATCCCTTAGTCTCCCACAAGTTCACCTAGTGTAGTGTTGACTCCAGGGGTTATTGATTTCTACCAATCAGTCAAGAGGCGAGTGGCACCCTTGGAGCATGCGGTGCATTATGAAGGGCACGTCGTGCAAAAGAAACACTAGAGGCGAGTGGCACCCTTGGAGCACGTAGTGCATCCTGAAGGGAACGTCGCGTTGAGGATGTTAAAGGAACAAAACTAGATGGCCTAAGACTAATATCTCATTAAGAAATTTTAAAAAACAGCTTCCCTAATTAAAATGTCACCTAGTTCAGAATCTAAGTCCTAAGTCTAAAACATTGCTAGGGGTAAAATTTTGTTTACCCTTAAGAAAAATACCTTATAAAAATAAAATAATAAATTTTAAACTAAAAACGACTTAAGTAATAGTTGCGGACTTCATAAATTTTTGGGTAAAATTAAGAGAGTAAGAACTTAATTAAAATCTGTGGATATCAAAGGTAAAGAAGAAATAAATTATTTAACTTGTGAAAGTGTAAAAATATATTAAATTAATAATAAAAGGAAAAGAGTAAATAGCGCAACTACCATTTTGGCTCTAATAAAAAGGGGAAAGAAGGGAATAATAAAAATTAGGAAACTAAGGAATGGAGGAAACATAATAAGGGAAAGAGGGGAACTTATGGTAAAAAGAGAGGTCAACATAGTAAAGAATCTGCAATTAAGAACCTTCTAATTTGAACTAAATTAACAACTTCATTTTAGGGAAAGTATTTAAACCTGTGAGGGAATCTAGGAACACCTAGGAGTAAATTTAGGAGCAACTCTAGGTGGGTGAGGGAAATAAGACAATTTAATAAATTAAAGAAAATAGTTAATGGAGAAATGTGGGGGATGGATGACACATGTGCGAAGGAGAATATTTAGAAGATTTTTATTAAAACTTAAAATAAATGTGATTTAGGGAAAGATGGAAGTTCTAAAAACTCTATAAAATAAAGGGAAGAGAAGGAAGAAAGGGATCGGCTGTTAGCATAACGTTACACTACCGTATTTGTGACTTGACTGATTACTTCTGGGGAGTTGGGATTTCCCATCTCGGAGAGGAGTAGTAGTTTGGCCTTGCGAGGCGAGCTGGGAGCTAGATGTACCATCTGGATGTTGTGTGGCCCCTTTGAGGCTCAGGGGGCTAAGGAGGAAGCAGAGTACCCCTAGCATTGGCTGGGAGGTACCGGTGAGGTCTCGGCGGTCGGCGAGAGGGAGCGGCATGGAGCTCAAGTGCGGGATAGCGTCTTCGGGTTATACATCGTCGGTCACAGGTACGCAAGTGCATTCGTTTGTTTAAGAATAAAAGGAAAATTGTTTAAAGTTGTATATGAATCCTTATGATGATGATTGATGTGTTGAATTTTGGATCATCCTGTTTCCCTGTTGTTGTTTTCTGCGCCTAGACTGTTATAACCCCACAATCCTTTCGATGAGTTATCCTTGGCTCTGGCATTCTCTTACTATTGGCTGCAATTTCTTATTGGTGTTCTCCAGGCATTTATAAATTACGGTGGGTGTTTATATCTGACTCTGGACGTTTTGTTTTAATGTGGGCATTTATATATGACTGTGGGCATTTATATTTGATTGTGGGCGTTTTTATATATGGCTATGGGAGTTTTGTAATAATGGGGGCATTTATATATTACTGTGCGCATTTTGTATTGTTGTAGTCATTTATAAATTATGGTGGGCGTTTTTATATATGGATGTGGGTGTTTTGTTTTAATGTGGGCAGTTATATATGACTGTGGGCGTTTATATCTGATTGTGGGCATTTTTATATATGGCTATGGGTGTTTTGTAATAATGGGGGCGTTTATATATTACTGTGGGCATTTTGTATTGTTGTAGGTGTTTATAAATTATGGTGGTGTTTTTATATGTGACTGTGGGAATTTTGTTTTAATGTGGGAATTTATATATGATTGTGGGCGTTTATATTTGACTTTGGGCATTTTTATATATGGCTATGGGAATTTTGTAATAATGAGGGTGTTTATATATTACTGTGGGCATTTTGTATTTCCGTAGGCATTTATAAATTATGGTGGGCATTTTTATATGTGTCTATGGGCATTCTGTTTTAATGTGAGAATTTATATATGACTGTGGGCATTTATATCTGACTGGGAGCATTTTTAAATATGTCTATGGGCATTTTGTAATAATTGGTGCGTTTATATATTACTGTGGGAATTTTGTATTGTTGTAGGCATTTATAAATTATGGTGAGCATTTTTATATGTGACTGTGGGCATTCTGTATTGATGTGGGCATTTATATATATTAATGTGGGAATTTTCTATTACTATGGGTGTTTGGGTGGACTGCGTTCTTCCTTACTCAACCATTCTTGCTATTCTCAGCCATCCTAATGGATCCCAGGCACATCCTCTCATCAATGCACCTAACCACCCTTATAAGGAACAAAAGGAGATGGAATGACTAGAACAAGAGATGACAGTGTTACATTAATTGATAGGATCGATTTTATTTGTCTCGTTAATAAATTCTATATTATTGTTGTTTTCATTACCTAATAGTAGCCCCTATTTTATCTTAGATAATGCTTCTTTAAATCTAATGGCCAGGAGATGGAGGAGTGACTTAACTCATAAAATGTTGACCGGATGAGATTTATTAAAGATAGCAATAACAACATTAGCCAGCTACCCTAATTGGCTTTTTATGGCAGTCTACTTTATATTAATCAAGCATTCCACTTATTAACAACAACTACTTTACTTGTTAGTATTTACAATAGAAATCTACCTTATTTTCAATAAAAGCAATCTAATTTTTAGTTAATGTTTCATAGAAGTAACTATCTTATTATGATAGTCCGTAAAAATAGCAATCTACCTTATTTAAAATGAAAGCAATCTATTTCCAGTTAATATTCGTGGCAGCAACTACTTTATTTCGTTAGTATTTAAAAAGGGCAATCCACTTTATTTTAATAAAGGTAACTTACCTTTCAGTTAACATTTCCTAACAAGCAATTACTTTATTTCAATTAGTATGTAATAAAAGCAAGCTGCTTTAATTAGTCAATGCATCAATTAAGGCAAAGAGCTAGTAGATAGAGAGGAAAATTATTTATAGATAGTATTGATGCTAAAATGTTTATGGTAATTACAAAAAATTGGGCAAGCTCTTAAGCATAAAATTTATTTTCAAGCATTATTTATTTCCAAGAATTTGAATACCTACAATTGATGTGATGATGGTGTGTCCATGTGCCTTGAAGGGAACTAATAATTAGTAGGCACCATGAAAAGAGGTGATGCTTGTTGAATTAAGTTACCATTTTTGCGCCATGAAATCATTACTGATGTTGCGCTAATTATTGGTTCTCAATTACTGGCTATCGATTATAGATTTAGATCATTGAGTTAATGCTAATATTAATTTATATGCTTGCGAAAAAGATTTTGAATATTGTGTTAATTAGGGATTTATGATCCTTGTGTTGTTGAGACAATTATTGGTTCCTAATTTTTGTCTATCAAATTATAAGTTTAGATCATTCAATGAATGTTGATATAAATTTTACAATGTTTGCATCAAATGATTTTAGGATATTTCGTTAATTATTGATCTATGATTAAAGATTAAATGTTAATTATTGCGCTAACTGAAAATTATAACTATTCATTATATTTACGATTATAATTAATGACTAATTTCCTTGTTAAATGTTAAACTAGTCGAAGTTCAGACTTGTACAATAAGGTCCCTTGAATGTTGTTTTAGAGGGTACCTTGATGACGATTTATGATCTAAAGTTGCGCATTGGAATGGCCTTAAGACACTTGTAGATTGTAGCCCCTTGTTTAAGTAATGTTGTACTGGGTTGTAAACTTTTGTGTGCTTGGTCTTCTTGTGTCAGGCAGGATGTAGACACCTCCATGTTCCTCGGAACAGTCACCAGCCTTGAGACCTTAAATGGTTAAAATCAA
The DNA here is from genome assembly GCA_009831015.1 of Picea engelmannii. NCBI lineage: Eukaryota > Viridiplantae > Streptophyta > Pinopsida > Pinales > Pinaceae > Picea > Picea engelmannii. The sequence goes on from ML795168.1 coordinate 326,651, forward strand.
TGGGAACCTGGGCTTGAGCATTGCTTATGTATCTTGGAGGTCCTAACCATTGCAGGGTAGGATGGATTGGTAGTCAGTCTTTTTATTAGGTCAGTTTATTATTGTTCTTTACTGGCATATGTTGATGAGTGTCCTAGATCGTTATGTTGATATCGCATTTGCATGCGTCATGATGCATCGTCATGTGGAATCACATAGTATAATGTCTTGTTACCCTTGTACACACACAGAAAATAAAAATAAAAATAAATTGCACTTGTTATAAGAGGTTTGTTGGCATAACGAGGAGGGCGTGACATATGGTATCAGAGTGGGTTCAACCTGTGACTTGGGATTGCTACGGCTTTCGTTGTTATGATTTGATTATACTGTTGCTAATTGAGTTGACTTGTGTGCGTGTAGGTAATCATGGTTAGAGGACGTCGCGAAGGAAAACGATGGGGTGCTAGGGGAGGAGGCTCGATTCCTCCAGTAGCATCTGCACCTGAGGGGTCTAACCCCCAGGGAGACGAGCAGGTTCTAGGATAGGAGAAGATAGAATTTGGTGATGTTGTCGGGATGATGATATCTTTTTAGCGCATGTCCAAGGCACTGATTATCCATTTGGACAGAGATGAGGCCAGGGCACCAGCACCCGCTGAGGTTCCACCACACGCACTGGTCGTTACTGGTAGCATTCAACGTGAACTTGAGAAGCTCAAATTTCACAAGTTCTTTGGTGCCCCGAACGGTGCAGCCTATGAGGCATGGTTGGAGAACATGGTGATGTGCTTCGCACTTCACGATTGTACCTCCAACATGAAGGTCTGCATGGCGGTATTTCAATTGAAGGGGAGCACTCTTCTATGGTGGAAGACACTCCTACCGCAACTGAACATGGTCGTCGAAGACGTTTCATGGGAACTGTTCGAGGAATGGTTCCGAGAGAGGTACCTTTCAAAGGAATTCATCGAGCGTCATATCAATGAGTTCAATGCCTTACGACAGGGAGGTCTTACGGTGCCCAAGTATGAGGCCCTTTTTATGGAGCTTCTTTGCTACGCTCCGCACCTTAACACTGAAAAAATTAAGGTTAACAAGTTTTTGCTCGGCCTTAACGGTGGCCTGCGTGAAAAGGTTAGGATTTTGATGCCCCAAACCTTGCACGATGTCATCGAGAAGACCCTCATAGTAGAGGAGGAGCTTATCAGTGGGGGTTATACCAAGACTCCAGCGAGACCAGTAGGACAAGGTTCATCTAGAACACAGCAGCACCAGACACCAGTGAGACTTACGGTGTGATATCGTGGCTTCTAGAGGGGATCCACTTTCACTACACCTAGATGACCGCTGCCTCAGCAGTGGACACCTTATCGGGGACCATAGCATCAGCAACAATGTCACCCACAACAGCAGTAGTTTAGGCCTGTTCAGCAGAACAGACCAGGGTTCCAGGCTGGTGGGTCGTCGTCCTCTACATCGGGTACCAAGACTACTAGGCCAAAGAAGGGGTGTTGGATGTGTGGGGAGCCACACTACCAGCGCGACTGTCCTGTGGAGAGGACCAGAGCATCTGGATCATCCAGACCCACTACAGTGGGAGATATGGGCAAGGCCCATCGGATTCATGCAGTGGTGAATAACCGCTAAGTAGAGCATCAGTCGATTGTGCTCGAGATGACAGGTACTGTCGCTAACCAAACCCTTATTATTTTGATAGATCTTGGTGCTACCGAGAGTTTCATTTCTGGTGCAGCGCTAAAAAGGATTAAGGTAAAGGCAGTCAAATAGAATGAGTTTAGCTTTTTGGAGATGGCCTCGAGAGCCAAACAAAAGGTTGGAGGAAAGGTTACGGGTTGTGCCCTTAACTTGGGAGAGTTTTCCATGAGGCCCAACTTGTACATCACGATCATAGGATCTTATGATGTCGTAATTGGTATGGATTGGCTGGAATCGCATGAGGCGATACTCAACTGTAAGATGAAATGGTTGAGCTTGGTCGATGACAAGGTATAGAGACATGTGATTGTAGGATGGTACCAGGGAATTTCCCTGAGGTTCGTCTCTTCCTTACAGCTACGGAAGAGTATGCGCAAGGGGTGAAAGCTTTATGCTATCCTTGCATTAAATGAGAAGGGAGTAGCAAAAGGTCTAGAACACCTTCCGATGGTGACAGAGTTTGCAGACGTATTTCCAGAGGAGTTACCTAGGATGACGCCGGAGAGAGAGTTGGAGTTTACCATAGACCTAAAACTAGGGACTGAACCGATAGCAAGAATGCCTTATCAGATGTCCACCCCGGAGTTACAAGAGTTGAAAATGCAACTGAAGGAGTTGCTGGACCTGGGACTGATATGTCCTAGTGTGTCACTGTGGGGTGCACCTGTTATTTTCATTCAGAAGAAGGACAGATCGTGGAGGCTTTACATTGAATACCGTCAACTGAACAAGGCTACGATCAAGAATCAATATTCCTTACTAAGAATTGATGATCTATTCGATCAAATGAAGGGTGTGATGGTGTTCTCCAAGATCGATTTGTGATCAGGGTATCACCAGTTACAAATCAAGGAGGATGACATTCCTAAGACCGCCTTTAAGGTGAGGTTTGGACACTACGAGTTTATTGTTTTACCGTTTGGACTGACAAACGCCCCTGGGGTATTTATCAGTTTGATGAATGGGGTGTTCCACGAGTACTTGGACAAGTTCGTCCAAGTATTCATTAACGATATTTTGATCTACTCTAGGATGATGGAGGAGCATGATGATCACTTGCGCTTGGTACTACAGTGTCTGCGAGAGTACAAATTGTACGTAAAGTTGTCCAAATGCTCTTTTTATCAATTAAGGATTCACTACTTAGGGCATGTCATCTCCGATGAAGGTATCGTCGTGGATCCAGCCAAGGTCGAGGATATTTTGGTATGGCCTGCGCCAACGAATGTCACAGAAGTGCGTAGCTTCATGGGTTTGGAAGGATACTATCGACGATTCGTCAAGGGATTTTTGAAGATAGAAAATCCGATAACGGAATTGCAAAAGAAAAACAAGAAGTTTGTTTGGACTGAGAAATGCGCAGAAGCATTTCGAAGGTTTAAAGAGTTGTTGACGACAACATCGATACTAAAGGTCCCTGACATGGATGTGGACTTCTTGGTATGCATAGACGCATCCAAGGAAGTCTTAGGCAGAGTCTTGATGCAATACGAACGAGTGATTGCTTACATTTTGAGGAAACTGAGAAGGCATGAGGAGAACTACATGACACATGATTTGGATTTATTAGCCATCGTATATGCCTTGAAGGTTTGGAGACACTACCTTGTTGGATGAAAAATTGAACTAAAGACTCATCATTGTGGACTACAACACATTTTTACGCAAAGAGAATTGAACACACGACAACGACATTGGTCGAAATTGCTTAGCGAGTACGACTTTGAGATTTCTTACATAAAAGGAACAGTGAACCAAGTGGCGGATGATTTGAGTCAGAGACCACACATCGTTTCGGTGCTACCTCTTTAGGTGAATCTACATGAGAAGATTTTCACTTTACAACGTGACGATGACTGGTACAAAGAGGTCAAGGGTTTTATCAGACAAAACACCATGATGGTACCACGATATGAGGGATTTTCATTTGATAGAAATGGGTTATTGAGGTTTAGAAGTTGGATTTACGTACCGTCAAACGACAAGTTGAGGATGTTGATCCTGACTGAGGCTCATAGAGCAGTTTACATGGCTCACCCGAGAGTCATGAAGATGAGGGCAGACCTTAAACCCTTATTCTTCTAGAAGGGAATGAAGGCCGAGATAGTCAACTATGTGGCCAGATGTCTAGAGTGCCAATAGGTAAAGGTTGAACATAGACACCCAATAGGATTACTACAACCACATGCCATTCCAGAATCAAAATGGGAGGTTATTTCGATGGATTTTATTGTTGGATTGCCACTGACGACAAGGAGACACGACTCGATTTTCATAGTAGTAGACACTCTGACAAAGAGTGCTCACTTTGTACCTGTGCATACGACATATCATGCACTTGACATAGCTAGAGTTTTCATCAGTGATATTGTGAGGCTACATAGCGTGCCTAAGAATATTATATCCGATCGAGGATCGGTGTTTACTGGATGATTTTGGATGAGTTTCCAAGAGGCCTTGGGAACCTAACTTAACTTTAGTACTGTGTATCACCCAGAGATTGACGGACATACTGAATGAATGAACCAAACCTTGGAAGACATGTTGCGCATGTACGTGATGGACCAACAAAATCGTTGGGAGGAATTCTTGCCACTAGTAGAGTTCTCTTACAACAATAGTTACCAGAGCACCATTAAGATGGCACCTTTCGAGTTTCTTTACGGGTGACCATGTCAGATGCCCTTGAGTTGGGATCGGCTTGAGAATAGGGTCTTAGTGGGACCAGAAGTGATCCAAGAAATGGAAGATAAAATGCAAACCATAAGACAAAGGATTAAAGAAGCGCAGGATCGACAGAAGAGTTATGCCGATGCGCATTGAGTCGAGCGTAGTTACGAGGTCGGAAATCGATTCTTCTTGCGGGTGAAACCGCATAAGAGTTCGATCAAGTTTGGAAAGGGAGCTAAACTCTCTCCTAGGTTCATGGGACCTTTTGAGATTGTGGAGAGAAAGGGGCCCATGGCCTATCGACTAGACTTGCTTGATTCCTTGAGGCGTATGCACGATGTTTTTCATGTATCTGTTTTGAGACATTATATTTGTGATCCTACACATGTGATTGACATGAGTTCCTTGCAGGTATCAGACGAGGGAGTGCTCATGGCTAAGCTGGTCCACATATTAGATCACCGCATTTGACAGTTACGACGTCGAATGGTAGATCAGGTCAAGGTCCAGTGGGACAATTATAGTCTGCACTTGGCGACCTGGGAGGATGCATATGATATGCATCAGCAATTTCCTTTTTTGTTTGATAGATAGACATATGATACTATGATACACTTATTTCAGCATTTATACTAAGAAACTTTGAGACGAAGTTTAGACCAAGAGGGGGTGTATGTAACATCCCTCTCTTGCGCACTGAGAAAACTTATTCTTTGAGGACACTTGCTCGCAAGTGATTCGGACTATTATGATATTAAAACATTTTTCCTTGATTATGATGCGTTATGGTAGATTACATGATGTTTTACTGCATTGACATAGACAGGTGCTATTGACTTGGTTTTATTGAGTGTGCAAGGTTTTGGACCTTGAAGATGCAGAGGCATCGACGAAACCCCTTGGACTCTGGATCGAGTTAGGGAGTGTGTTATTGGGGTTTGACTGTTTTACTGTGATTTCAATACATTTGATTAGATGATATGATGTGTACATGTTTTGACATGATTGTTGATGATGCAGGCTGACGATAGCTTGCCGCCCAAACTCACATATGGAGTAAAGGGGCCACACACGACTACCAGAGAGGTTGAGGGATATGTGTGGACATCAGCCCTACCACAACCTACTAGCACTCCAACCGTGGCTCGAACTATAGGTTAACGATTAACTAGTTCGAGAGGACCCACGATGTCGTGAGGGTAGACTACGACAGTCGCTCATGATGATTATAAGGGGCGTGCAATAAGGCGAGGGCCTTATTCCTTAGAAGCCCTTAGTCTCCCACAAGTTCACCTAGCAAAGTGTTGACTTAAGGGGTTATTGATGTCTACCAATCAATCAAGAGGCGAGTGGCACCCTTGGAGCATGTGGTGCGTCCTGAAGGGCACCTCGCACAAAAGAAACACTAGAGGCGAGTGGCACCCTTGGAGCACGTAGTGCGTCCTGAAGGGCACGTCACGTTGATGATTTTAAAGGAACGAACCTAGATGGCCTAAGACTAATATCTCATTAAGAAATTTTAAAAAACAACTTCCCTAATTAAAAAGTCACCTAGTTCAGAATCTAGGTCCTAAGTCTAAAACTTTGCTAGGGGTAAAATTTTGTCTACCCTTAATAAAAATACCTTATAAAAATAAAATAATATATTTTAAACTAAAAACCACTTAAGTAATAGTTGTGGACTTCATAAATTTTTGGGTGAACTAAAGAGAGTAAGAACTTAATTAAAATCTGTAGATATCAAAGGTAAAGAAGAAATAAATTATTTAACTTGTGCAAGTGTAAAAAGATATTAAATTAATAATAAAAGTAAAAGAGTAAATAGGGAAGCTGCCATTTTGGCTCTAATAAAAAGGTGAAAGAAGGGAATAATAAAAATTAGGAAACTAAGGAATGCAGGAAACATAATAAGGGAAAGAGGGGAAATTATGGTAAAAAGAGAGGTCAACATAGTAAAGAATCTATAGTTAAGAACCTTCTAATTTGAACTAAATTAGCAACTTCATTTTAGGGAAAGTATTTAAACCTATGAGGGAATCTAGAAACACCTAGGAGTAAATTTAGGAGCAAATCTAGGTGGGCGAGGGAAATAAGACAATTTAATAAATTAAAAAAAATAGTTAATGGAGAAACGTGGGGGATGGATGACACTTGTGCGAAGGAGAATATTTAGAATATTTTTATTAAAACTTAAAATAAATGTGATTTAGGGAAAGATGGAAGTTCTAAAAACTCTATAAAAGAAAGGGAAGAGAAGGAAGAAAGGGATCGGCTATTAGCATAACATTACGCTGGCGGATTTGTGACATGACTGATTTGCGAGGTGAGCTAGGAGCTAGACATACCATCTGAATGTTGTGTGGCCCCTTTTCAGCTCGGGGCGCTAAGGGGGAAGCAGAGTACCCCTAGCATTGGATGGGAGGTACCGATGAGGTCTCGGTGGTCAGCGAGCGGGAGCGGCATAGAGCTCAAGTGTGGGATAGCGTCTTCGGGTTATTCGTCGTCAATCACAGGTACGGAAGTGCATTTGTTTGTTTAAGAATAAAAGGAAAATTGTTTAAAGTTGTATATGAATCCTTATAATGATGATTGATGTGTTGAATTTTGGATCATCCCATTTCCTTGTTGTTGTTTTCTGCGCCTAGACTGTTATAACCCCGTAATCCTTTTGATGAGTTATCCTTGGCTCTGGCATTCTCTTACTATTGGCTACAATTTCTTATTGGTGTTCTTTAGGTGTTTATAAATTACGGCGGGCGTTTATATTTGAATGTGGGCGTTTTGTTTTAATGTGGGAATTTATATATGACTGTGGGAATTTATATCTGACTGTGGGCGTTTTTATATATGGCTATGGGCGTTTTGTAATAATGGGGGCATTTATATATTACTGTGGGCATTTTGTATTGTTGTAGGTGTTTATAAATTATGGTGGGCGTTTTTATATATGACTATGGGCGTTTTGTTTTAATGTGGGCATTTATATATGACTGTGGGCGTTTTGTTTTAATGTGGGCATTTATATATGACTTTGGGTGTTTATATCTGACTGTGGGCATTTTTATATATGGCTATGGGGATTTTGTAATAATGGGGGCGTTTATATATTACTGTGGGCATTTTGTATTGTTGTAGGCATTTATAAATTATGGTGGGAATTTTTGTATGTGACTGTGGGCGTTTTGTTTTAATGTGGGCATTTATATATGACTATGGGCATTTATATATGACTGTGGGCATTTTTATATATGGATATGGGTGTTTTGTAATAATGGGGGCATTTATATATTACTGTGGGCATTTTGTATTTCTTTAGGCATTTATAAATTATGGTGGGTGTTTTTATATGTGACTGTGGGCGTTTTGTTTTAATGTGGGCATTTATATATGACTGTGGGAATTTGTATCTGACTGGGGGCATTTTTAAATATGTCTATGGGCGTTTTGTAATCATGGGGGCATTTATATATTACTGTGGGCATTTTGTACTGTTGTAGGTGTTTATAAATTATGGTGGGCGTTTTTATATGTGACTGTGGGCGTTTTGTATTGATGTGGGCATTTATATATATACTGTGGGCGTTTTCTATTGTTATGGGTGTTTGGGTGGACTGTGTTCCTCCTTACTCAGCCATTCTTGCTATTCTCATCCATCCCAATGGATCCCAGGCACAACCTCTCATCAATGCACCTTTAAACCGCCCTTATAAGGAACAAAAGGAGATGAAACGACTAGAACAAGAGATGACAATGTTACATTAATTGATAGGATCGATTTTATTTGTCTCATTACTAAATGCCATATTATTGTTGTTTTCATTACCTTATAGTAGCCCCTATTTTATCTTAGATAATGCTTCTTTAAATCTAATGGCCACGAGATGGAGGAGTGACTTAACTCATAAAATGTTGATCGCATGAGATTTATTAAAGATAGCAATAACAGCTTCAGCTTGCTACCCTAATTGGCTTTTTATAGCAGTCTACTTTATATTAATCGAGCATTCTACTTATTAACAACAACTACTTTACTTGTTAGTATTTACAAAAGCAATCTACCTTATTTTCAATAAAAGCAATCTACTTTTTAGTTAATGTTTCATAGTAGCAACTATCTTATTATGATAGACCATAAAAATAGCAATCTACCTTATTTAAAATGAAAGCAATCTATTTCCAGTTAATATTCATGTCAACAACTACTTTATTTCGTTAGTATTTAAAAAGGGAAATCCACTTTATTTTAATAAAGGCAACTTACCTTTCAGTTAACATTTCCTAACAAGCAATTACTTTATTTCAGTTAGTATGTAATAAAAGCAAGCTGGTTTAATTAGTCAATGCCTCAATTAAGGTGAAGTGCTAGTAGATAGAAAGGAAAATTATTTATAGATAGTATTGATGTTAAAATGTTTATGGTAATTATAACAAATTGGGTAAGCTCTTAAGCAGAAAATTTATTTTCAAGCACTATTTATTTCCAAAAATTTGCATACCTACAATTGATGTTATGATGGTGTGTCCATGTGCCTTGAAGAGAACTAATAATTAGTAGGCACCATGAAAAGAGGTGATGCTTGTTGAATTAAGTTAACGTTTTTGCGTCATTAAATCATTACTTTTGTTTTGGATGTTGCGCTAATTATTGGTTCTCAATTACTGGTTATCGATTATAGATTTAGATCATTGAGTTAATGCTAATATTAATTTATATGCTTGCAAAAAAGATTTTGAATATTGCATTAATTAGGGATTTATGATCCTTGCATTGTTGAGACAATTATTGGATCCTATTTTTTGTCTATGGAATTATAAGTTTAGATCATTGAATGAATGTTGATGTAAATTTTACAATGTTTGCATCAAATGATTTTAGGATATTTCGTTAATTATTGATCTATAATTAAAGATTAAATGTTAATTATTGTGCTAACTTAAAATTATAACTATTCATTATATTTACGATTATAATTAATGACTAATTTCCTTGTTAAATGTTAAACCAGTCAAAGTTCAGACTTGTACAATAAGGCCCCTTGAATGTTGTTTTAGAGGGTACCTTGATGACGATTTATGATCTAAAGTTGCCCATTGGAATGGCCTTAAGACACTTGTAGATTGTATCCCCTTGTTTAAGTAATGTTGTACTGGGTTGAAAACTTTTGTTTGCTTGGTCTAGTTGTGTTGGGCAGGACATAGACACCTCCATGTTCCTCAGAACAGTCGCCAGCCCTGAGACCTTAAATGGTTAAAATCGATGGGAGCTTGGGATTTAGCATTCCTTATGTGTCTTGGAGGTCCTAACGATTGCAGTGTAGGATGGATGGGTAGTCAGTCTTTTTATTTGGTCGGTTGATTGTTGTTCTTTACTAGAAGATGCTGATAAGCGTCCTAGATATTTATGTTGATATGACAGTTGCATGCGTCAAGATGTATCGTCATGTGGCAGTGTAGAATATAATGTCTTGTTACCCTTGTACACATGCACACACGCAAAAAAAAAAATGCACTTGTTATAAGAGGTTTGTCAGCGTAACGAGGAGGGCGTTACATAAAAGAATATAAATTGGCTTAAAGAAAAACTCAGATAATCCCAAGATGAAATAATTGAGCTTAGGGAGGAAAAGAGGACGTGAGAGGAAAGAATCTTGGATCATTTCAAAGAGTGCAGACCAACTAATGCATGTGCATCTCTCTTCGATACTTAAATGAAATTCAAAAGAAATGGGGCTTTGTTGAGACATATGAACAATTTGAAAAGACAAATCTTGTCATTGAGAAGGAAAAATAGGGCCTTACAACTACAGGTGAATTTGAGAAAAGAATCTATGGACAAATTGGATGATCCTTTTCTCTGCAGCCAACTGGATTCTCGCACGCAACATCTACATGAAGATCCGTCGCACGAGATCACTACACAATTTTCGCAGTCAACAGTTACGCAACAAGAGACAAAATCTACTACCCAGCGGTGACAATGTTGTCGACAAACACACATAATATTCCATCACAACCATATGGTTGTTATTTGCCTAAATATTTTATGATAGTAAACAACATCCCATATAGTTTGTGATTTCCATATCAACTTTCCTATTTTTGAGAATTTTTGTAAAGGTTGTTATTCTTTTTGAAAACAACTAGATACACAACTTTAGGAGTTAGCATTTTGATTCCTAACATCTTAGTATAGTTTCTTCCTCTCTATATAGGGACTATTTTGATGTAAACAGGGGGGGTGCAGATAAAAGTATAGATATTTTGATCCTCTGTGTAATTTCCTAAATTCGAAGAAATACAAATGCAGAAGTCACAAGTTCCTTAGGAAAAAAATTCTAATGGTGATTTTATGAAGTTTGTACCTCTCTTTGTATTTATATCCTATATATTAATATTCACTTGCACTTCTCTTCTATTTAAATTGGTAATTTTTAAGGTCGAGAATTCATCTAAGTGGTGCTCTAGACTAAACCAATTTAAATTTTGTCTGTCTTCTCAGCTAAGATCAGAATTCACCCACTTCGGTTCTTTGATTTTGTTATGTTTTTATTTTCTTCTTTTACCCTTCATAATGAAATTAAATACTGATGCTCATCACCTTGTTTAGCCTTTATTCCTCTGAGGAATTCTACCTACCAAGCATTGTTTCTTTGTTTTCATGGGTTAACTCCATAGCTATACAAACACTATCTTTTGTCAGCAGACCTGTTAAAAATCTAATTTGAAGTTTAAAATCTATCCATCAAGAAAATCAAACTTTCTATCAGATATCAAGTCTTAGAGAGAGCCCTCTCTAGATTGGAAAGGTTAGTTTCCAGTCTTAAAGTTGGTTTGTAGGTTACCTTTGTATATTGTTTTTTCATCCCAACAATTTACTCAACATTAACATTTTCGTGCCGTTGTCGAGGACAAAATTGACAATTTTCCCTGGGAAGAATGGCTTAAAGCTTAGATTTGATTCTTGAGGGTAACAATGAATCAAGCCATGTTTTTTTTGGATGAATTTTTATTACCCTGGAGACTTCATTTGTAAATATCAGTAGCATAGTTTTGTGTTTTGAGTAAAGTAGAAACCATCGATCCTAAGAAAATATAAACTAGAAGGAACCTTGATCTGGAACCTATTGCATCCGTGTCTAATCCTAAAAATCTCTTGCACAAAAGAAAGGAAAAAACAATTAAATCATTTCCCTTCCTGGAAAGAAATCTATCATTACCCTAAGACGGTTTAAAAAGTATTGATGACCTTGATTTTGATTTAAAATTTGAGCAAACCTTGTTCAGATCTAGATCAGAATCTAATTTGAATGAAATTATCTTTGATGAGAAGAGATTCCAGTCTTTGATTCCCACTGTCCCCATTTAGACTATTCCTATTCAGATTGTCCCTGCTCAAACTATCCAGATAGTCTAAAATCCTCCTAGATCCATGGCAGCCAAGTTTTCTCCTCTTTCCTTGCCTTCCTAATTGCATGATTTACCCCAAAATTATAATTAGAGAATCAATTCGATGTTGAAGAAAATACATCAACCCAAAGACATTTAGAGTGGTTCAATGATTTTGTTGATCCAGAGGAAGTAGATCATGAGGATGCAAAAGTTAGGTTGTTCACACAAAGTCTTTCAAGAGAAGTCATAAAATGGTTTAAATCCCTTCCTGCAATGAGTATCCGTAATTTTGTAGCTTTTGAAAAACTTTTTCTTGCAAGGTAGGGTGATAAAAAGAATCATCTCCAGTTTCTGTCTCAATACAATAATATAAAAATATCACCAAATGAAACAATACAAGAGTTTTCAACCAGATCTATGAAAGTCTATAATTCAATTCTTATAGAATTCAAACCTCCTCCTAGAGCTTCTCAACTTCGATATGTTGATTCCTTTAACAAAGACTTTTCTTTGTAGTTAAGAGAAAGAAGATCCAATACATTAGATGATATGATGAGTGATGTAATTGAAATCGAGTTAAATTTGATGGCATCAGGGAAGATCAAACATAACCCTGACAGACATGTCAATAAGGTCCAAGGAGAAGAACAACCCTCTACTTCTCAATCATTAGATGAGAAATTTTATTTGATTATGAAGACTATGGAAATATTCATGGAAGGAATGTCCTTGGAAAATAAGCCTGCCACTAGGGATCAAACTGATTTTCATCCCAAAAATCAAAATTTCATAAGAGCTCCAGTTCCTTAGATTAGGAAAAGAGACCATAGAAATCAAGGTGACGAAAAAATAAAGCCTCCTTTCCAAAATAACTATGTAAATGGATATTTTGATCTCACAATTGAAGACAATATGCATTGTTGTGGTGATACATATACAAATGTGTTCTTGACAAAAGAAGAACATGATCAATTTATGCATGCAAATGACAAGTTTATGTAGGATAATGATGATATGTTTTCATTGGAGATAGAAGAGTTCAGTAATGGATACCACAATGCTATTATGCAGCTTCATAAAAAATACAACCTCAGGAGTAAAAAGGTGCATATAAATCCTCCAATGGCAAATCCTACAAGGGAACTTTAGACCAATGCACCTTCTTCAAGTCAACCAAATAAATATAATTTAGAAAAGGATGAAATGGAGAGAGGAAAATATAGAGAATAACCTATTGGAATTACTAATACAACTGAGAGTGGGGGGTTAATCAGATTTCTTTGAGCTTAAACAATTTTAACTCTATTAAAATATTCTTAATCTTTCTTCAAGTGATCATCAGCATTATACAACATATGGACAGTAAAAGTAAAAAGCATCAGTCACGCATAAGGTATACACAGAGACAGATTTTCACGAGGAAACCCATAAAGGGAGAAAACATCTTCTTCTTCGAAATGATAGGCAATATTTTAAGTTCTGTACATCATCTTTAATTTAGAACCAACTCAATATGAGGCTTCTACCTCTGTTTTACAAGATGCAACTTGTTTGAGAGCACCAAATCTTTCATTTCTCTAGCACCCACTAGAAGGAATCACCCACTCCCTGAATATTCCAGCACCAACTGGATGGAAGCACCAACTTCCTGAATGTTCTAGCACCAACTTCTAGTTACACAGGCTCCAACCTGTATAAAAGAGAACACTTATTCTCCCTTGCATCACCTTGCCACCCTGGTTTCTCTGGCTGCAACCAGATGGAAGCTACAACTTCCTATGTTCAAGCTTCCACTTGAACCTCTGAGGAAAAAAATCCTCCCAAGCACCTCCCAACCTCCCTAGAATATGAATGGCTAAATAAACAGTGAACTTTACATATAAATCAGTTCTTACCAATCTTTCTTTGTTCTGTAAATTTGGTCTTCTACAC
>ML795168.1:340389-356373 GCA_009831015.1 Picea engelmannii
AATCCTCCCAAGCACCTCCCAACCTCCCTAGAATATGAATGGCTAAATAAACAGTGAACTTTACATATAAATCAGTTCTTACCAATCTTTCTTTGTTCTGTAAATTTGGTCTTCTACACATTGTTTTGTTGCTCTTCGCTTCCTCTGTCTGTTCAGCAGGTATGCTCTGCATCAAATCATTCTCTCATTCTGCTCTTCTCTTGCTCTTTCTGTCATTCTTCTCTGCTTCTGCTCTTTCTGTCATTCTGCTCTGCTTTTTGCTCTTTCTGTCATTCTGCTCTGTTTTTTCTCTTTCTATCATTCTTCTTTGATTATGCTCTGCATTTCATCTCACTCTGCACATTTTCTAAGAATCATGCTACACATCCTCTCATATTCCCTTTCTTACTGTTTCATTCATTTTCCATCTGGAACAACCAACCATACATAGTCTGTCTCATTTTCGTTTATACACAACTACACGACGGTTCAACTTCCCAACTCCTTAGGCAAAAGGAAGACAACTATCTGAGCAACTGAAACGCTAATTGATTTGCAATCATGAGTCTGTTACACTAATAGATTCGTAACTGAGGGGTTAACTGTGAGATATAATAATAACCTTTCGATCATATTCCCATTTATCCACACCGTTGGATGAACTTTATTAATCTTGCCTTTAAATCGGGTTTCGGCATTTCGGCATCCCTGATGTTCAATGTTCTTGTCACTTACAAATCCCAATCCATGAAATTATGTAAAGAAGTCGAATCAATGATCCAAATCATATCTTGATCTGATAGTTCAGATTACATCGCGATATCGGGATTCCTGATGTCAATAATCTTTGACATGTCCAACTCTCGAACCCCAAAACTCCGACAAGGGCTGGAATCAACGGTCTAGATTCAAACTTAATCTGATGGCTCAGATTACATCACAATATCAGGATTCTTGATGTCAATAATCTTTGACATGTTCAACTCTCGATCCCCGAAAATCCGACATAGTGTAAGTTTGCTGATGTCACATGTGTTAAATAACTGCCATGTGTCACCTTGATTTGTGACTTACATGTTCTTGGCATGTTGAATCAGTCTAACACTTGTCATTACCTGGTTGTGCCACGTGTTCCTAGCTGACGTGGTTTGCTGACGTGAGTCAGATCGATGGTTCAGATGTGATCTTGATTTGACGGCTCAGATTGCGTTGGGATTTTTCATATCGAGAAATCGAGATTCCTGTTGCATTGTTTCTTTGACATCTCCAACACACGATCCTCGAAACTCCGACAAGACGTCGGATCAACGGTTCAGATGTGATTTTGATTTGATGGCTCAGATTACGTCGAGATTTTGCATATCGAGAAATTAGGATTCCTATTGCATTGTTTCTTTGACATCTCCAACCTCGAAACTACGATAGGGAGTCGGATCAACAGTCCACATAACCCCCTGAGATGGACGGTCCTCCTGCTTTCAGGATTTGTGAGCCCTCTACTCCTTGCACTTTTAAAGATCGTCTAGGTTTTCCTCAATCCAATCGTGGTCGGACCCTGCGCTCAGATCTAATGCCTGAGATCTATCCTCCTCTTCAGCACGATCCTCTTGTCTTTATTTAGATCTGATGGCCCTCATGCCATCGGTAGTTTTGGATGGGATCCAACGATTAGAAATGCTTCTCAGGCCTTCGATCATTTTATCAATGTTGTGTTTCCTTCGATCATTCGATCTTCCTGGGCTTATCTTCTATTTTCCTGTTGATCATCGTTGTTGTACTCAAGCCATCATTACTTCTGTACTTTCCATCAATGACAAGCATTCAGTGTCTGTTAAATATTTTCCATTTGTTGTTTGTTAAATATTTGCCAACATAACCCCCAAACAAATTACCTTAGGTGAGAAAGGAAGCAATCATTAAAGAGGTGGAGAAGGCTCCATCTTCTTTTAATTTTGAAAGTGAGATGGCTAAAATAAAAATTTATGTTCCATTTAATGAGTTGATAAAAAATGGATAATATAGGAATCAGATCATTACAATGATAAAAATGGAAGAAGCCCCTGACAATTTAAATGTACAAGATCACCTTGTTATCTTGTTTGGCCCACGTGTGGAGGAAAGTGTTTATGTTGATGATGTTCCTCCTTTTTATGTCAGTCTTAAAATCCATGACATGACCTTACATAATGCCATGTTATATTTAGGAGCATCACATAATTTGATGCCCAAGGTCGTCATGGATGAGTTAGGTCTTGATATTACAAGACCTTACAAGGATCTATTCTCTTTTGATTCAAGGAAGGGGAAATGTTTGGGTTTAATCAAAGACCTCATTGTATCATTGTCTCAAATTCCCTCAAAACATATGATCATGGATGTGGTGGTTGTTGACATCCCTCCTAAATTTGGCATGTTGTTATCTAGATATTGGGATGCAAAGTTAAAGGGAACTCTGCAATTTGATATGTCATATGCTATTATTCTTGTTTTTGGCCAAGAAAGGAGGTTGTATAGAGAAGTTTTTCTCAAGTATATGGTGAGTAGAAAAACTCAACCAAATAATCATCCCATTTACTATGTCGATATTGAGGTTGGTTCCTCTATTTTCTATAATGACTTGAGTTTTGAAGAAGAGAATCCAACAACTTTCATAGCTATTAAAGTTGAAATTGATCATTAAGCAGACGAGATTACAAATAAGCAAAATAGTGCAGAAGATGAAATGTGGAATATGAGTTTTGATGGAGCTTCTAGCAGGGAAGGAACATGAGCTGGTGTGTGGATTAATCCCCCCAATATAGGTACAAAAATTTGTTCTTATAATCTTGCTTTTGAATTTACCAATAATATGGTTGAATATGAGGCGTTGATTTTGGGGTTGAAGAATTTAAAAGAGTTGGGTGCTAGGAGTATAGTTGTTCATGGAGATTATTAGATTTTTATCAACCAAGTAAATGGTATATATCAGTCCAAGCATCTTAGACTGAGAGTATATAGGACTTTAGTGCTTGATCTTCTTGAAGAGTTTTCAAAATACAATTTATCAGTGACTCCTGGGGGGGGGGAATAAAATTGCAAATGCATTATCTACTTCATCTTTGGTTTTCCAAATTCCATTTTTTCTTAATAAAAGGTATGAAATTGAGGTCAAGTATAGGCAAGCAATCCATGATAACATTAAATATTGGCAAATATTTGAATATTATAAACAGGTAGGAAGATTCCTTTAGATGAGTGTGATTTCACTAATTTAAATATTGATGATGACTTCTTTTGTGAAGAGAATGAAGATACATATTTTTTCAACAATGATGACCTTTTTCAGAATAATATTTTTGGAATATATATAGTTCATCTAAAAAATAACATTATCCCTAAAGGATTGGTTCCATTGGAGAATATTTTTGACAACAATTATGTAGCCAAAAATCCTAAAATCACTACAAATGATGAGGATATAGAAGATTGAAACATTGGGACTCAGGAGGATCCCAATATCATCAAAGTGTCAAAAATTCTCGGTCCAAAAATAAAAAAGAGGTATATCAGTCTTATGAAGGATTTTCTCGATGTCTTTCTATGGAGTTATGAATATTTGAAGGTCTATGATACTAATGTAATTCAACATGTAATTCCCATCAAGGATGATCATAAACCCTTCAAATAGAAGTTGAGAAGAATAAACCCTTTGTTTTTGTCATTGATTGAAAAGGAGGTAAGGAAATTGTTTGATTCCAAAATTATTGTGTCCTTAAGATTTTCCAAATGGGTGGCCAACCTAGTGCATGGAAAAGCAGTGAGATAAGGTTATGTGTAGATTTTCGTAATATAAACAAGGTGTCTCTCAAAAAAAATTATCCACTTCCCAAGATGGATTATATCTTGTAGAAAGTGGTGGGATCTCAGATTATATCAATGCTTGATGGATTTTCTTCTTACAACTTGATTATGGTACATCCAAATGACCAAGAAAGGACATCTTTTACAACACCTTGGGGCACCTTCATCTATGCAAAAAATCCTTTTGGACATATGAATGTTGGAGTGACTTTCCAAAGGGCCATGGACATATCCTTTTATGATGAAAAGGATAAGTTTATTATTATTTAATTAGATGATATCATTGTATTTTTAGACTCTGATGATCAATATCTCAAACATCTAAGAAGGGTTTTCCAGAAATGAAGAAAGTTTGGCATCTCATTGAATCCAAAAAAGTCCAACTTTGGAATGCAAGAAGGAAAATTTCTTGGAAACATCATTTAAAAGGAAGGAATTAAAATAAACCCCAACAGAGTGGAAGCAATTCTGAAAATCGACACTCCTAGGAGAAAGAAAGAGGTACACTCTTTCCTAGGAAAAGTGAAATTTTTGAGAAGGTTTATTCATAACTTGGCTGAGATCATAAATTATATCACAAATATGATTAGGAAAGGAATGAAATAAAATGTACTACTGAAGCTAGGAAATATTTAGAATGTATTAAAGTGGCACTGACCAAAGCTCTAGTGTTAGCCAGTCTAGATTTTACAAAAGATTTTATTTTGTTTTATTTTTCCTCAGAACACACCATTGCTAGTGTTTTGTTGAAAAAATATGATTATAACTTTGAAAGGATGATAGATTATTATATAAGGACATTGAGAGACTCCCTACTAAGGTATGACATCATGGAAAAATAAGAATTTTCCTTGGTGAAACCTCTTAAATAATTTAGAACTTATATCTTGCATTCCCATGTCATTGCTTATGTACTGAGCAATTATGTAAAGGAAATTTTGACCTAGCCTGATCCTGAGGGGAGAAGGGGAAAATGGATAGTAGTAATGTTGGATTATGACCTTGAAATCAAACCTACAAAGTTTATTAAAGGTCAAGTTCTTGCAAAATTGATGGCGTAGTCAACCTGTGATGTTTTGGGAATCAATTTGATTGTTGATTTATTAGGAAATTCAGAAGAAGAAACATTTCTATAGATAGCTTAAAGGTTCCTTTATTCTCCTTGGTACACTGATATTATTTATGCATTGATCAATTTACAAGATCCTCCCGGGTTGAGAAAACCCAACGCTAGATTTTCGAAGTTGAAAGAAACAAAGTTTTTCATTTTGGATCATTATCTGTATTGGAAAGACCCAGGTGGGATCTTATTAAGTTATCTGTTGGAAGAAGAAATGAAAAAGGATATGAAAGAGTTTCACAAAGGTGACTATGGGGGACGTCATTATTGGAATACTACTTCACACAAAATACTAAGGGTGTTGTTTTATTGGCCCATTATTTTTTCTGATGTATACAAGGACGTTTCCAACTAGCATGAATGCCATATTTTCGATGGAAAAAAAAGTTGTAGCCTCTACCTTTAAAGCATATATCTGTTGAAGCATCATTCATGCAATGGGGTCTTGATTTCATAGGGAAAATTCATATGCCATCCTATGCTCAACATAGGTGGATTCTGACAGCCACATACTACTTCACCAAATGGATCGAAGTAATACCGACAAGGCAAGCCACTGATACTATTATAATTCAATTTTTAGAAAGCAATATTTTTTATATATTTGGTTCTCCAGTCAAGATCATCATTGATAATGCAACGACATTCAAATCCAATAAAATGGATAAATTGTGCACTGAATATAATATAACTCTTGTTCATTCCACTACTCATTACCCACAGGGTAGTGGGTTGTCTGAATCGTCTAATAAAATTTTGACTATGATTATTAAGAGGCTTCTCTAGGTGAAAAAAAAGGCTTGGCACAAAAATCTCATATATGCACTATGGGATGACATAATTACCACTAAAAGATTTATTTCCTCATCGCCTTTCCATATTGTATATGGTTCAGAGAAAGTTTTTCCTACCTCATTAATACTTCTAGTGATGAGACTGATGTAAGAACAAGAAGTTGAACCCAATAATGTTTCAAGAAGAATAAGCCAATTAATCCATGTACACCAAATAAGATAACATGTCTTCAATAAATCACAACTACACCAAGATAAAATGAAAACAGCTTTTGATAGATACTCTAAAGAAGATGATTTCAAGGTGAATGATTTGGTACTGAACTGGGACACAAGGAATGAAGACATAGGTAAACATGGGAAGTTTGATCATCTTTGTCTAGGACCGTTCAAGATTGTTTTGTATCATGGGAACAATGCCTATTTTCTACAGGAGCTTAGTGTAGACCTTATTGGTGGGGGACCTATAAATGGAAGTTTTCTCAAACATTATTTGGTTTAAAAAAATTTCAATCTCTTCATGTCATTGTAAATAACCATTTTTTATTTTCAGATGAAGCATTTTGAGTCAAAAATCAACAAAAAATTGAAGACTGAAGTGACGGACCTAAGTTTATGCTGAGTTTGGTCAAAGTCGTGTCAAGAAAGTTTTGTGAGTGAGTTTATTTTGTCAATTTATAATTTTGAGTTAACTATAACCCAATGGTTAGGCACTTGGTCTACTATTCTTTGCTACCTCACTGGGAGGATAGCATCCCCATTAGAGACAGCTATTAGCACCATGTTTTTTATAGTTAGAGTTATAGGTTCGTCCAATGTTTTAGATTCATGTCTTAGTTATTTGAAAAAACAAATTTTTCCAAAATAATTCGTAGTTGGTGTGTCAAATTTTATGAGCTCGGTGAAAAACTAAGGGATGGTTTGAAAAATCGAGAAAGAACTTTGGATAAGAGTCGTAACAAGGGTGTAATTATTAGTCATGTGTGATTTGTAAGGGTTTATCTTCTGAAATATCGATTCATGTCCAAAGGGGGAATTTAGGTACCAAAGTTGAGTCAAGTGACTAGGATAAAGGTCATGTCAAAAGTTATTATGAACACAATTACCTAATCACAAAGTCAGAAAAGTTAAAAATCATGGCACTCCTATCATTTGTACTTTGCAACTCCTATCATTTGTACTTTTCACACTTCAAAAGTGTACCCATTGCACAAGTTTTGTGCGCAACTCTTCAACCTTCTTTCAAACTTCTTTTCACGATGGATCAGGGATGATTTTAAGGATGGAAATTTATTTTAAAATGTAGAAACCTTGGCGAATCTTACTAATCCTTCATATGCCAACTTTAAATGTTTGGCGATATTTTTGTAAAAATATTTAAATTTCTAAGGATTTTATATATATTTTATAAAATTTTGGTGATTTTTAAGGTAAAATAATTTTATCCTATAAAATTTGGGCGAATCATTTTTAAAATAGAGAATCTCGTTTTTGGAAAAACCATGGAAAATTAGCCCATGAGTGAAATTTAGCCCCTAAAATCATCCATGCGATGGATTTACCGTCCTCTTCCATGATTTCATTCCTTATCCGTTCAAGCATAAATATTGGTCACCCTACATGCTTCTCCATCACTTTCATAATTTGTGCATCATCCATTATTTTTTCATCAAGCTATGGAGCCCTTTGCTACGTAAAATCTATTTGCTGGCAGTCATATTGTATGTCTATTTTTTTTTATTTTGCTGCTCCTCCTCCATTGTTTTCAGCAATTGTTTCTTCTTACATTCAACTTTATTCCTTCTGAATTACCTACTATTTCATTGGGATTTTCGTTGCGCCAAAGTCTCCCATTGTTGTTTTTTGTTGTGCCAAGTTTTCCCACTGCGCTGAAATTTTTCTGTCACAATTTCCTACTGCGCCAAGTTTTTCCACTGCACCGAATTTTTTCATCACACTTTACTGCCACACTAAATTTCTCATTGCACTTAATTTTATGTTCCTGATTTGTTTCCCATGCAAATATTATCTTTTCTACCTTTTCTTGCATTTTATACAAATTTCATCATTCTTATTTGTTGTGCAGAGATGATATTACAATTTATTGTTTCACACTTGAAATTAACATATACCAGCACTATGGTAGCATCCCAAAGAAAAATAAATAACACAAGAAGTGGTAGGGCCGTGAGGTTTGAACCTAAGGACTTGAAATTAATAAATGGAGACCCAACAATCATGGCATATTTTGAACAAGCCAAATGCATGCGTTTTTGCAAAAGGATTCAAGGATATAATGTGCAACTAGTTGAGTAGTTCACCCTCAATTTTATTGGTTTCAGTGAGACAATTGCAGGAATCATTTTTCCAATGATGGAGGGAATTATGTCAGCTGCGATGAAGATCCCTATGCAGGGAGAGAAATGGTTTAAAGGTATTCCTTTATACATTTTATGTTATATGGATTTCATCAAGCCTAAATATCAAAATCAGAAAATTGGAGCCGACATTCAAAGTGAGTATGTCCTGGAACATTTTGAGAAAATGTTAAAGATAAGCAGGAAATGCTTCACCTATGAAGGAAGATTCGACAAGGTATATCTATACCACATCAGGTTATTGATGCATTTCATAGGGAAAAATCCATTAAACCTGCCTTTCTTCTTGTGTCAAAGCCTAACAAAGATGGCAGACAGTGTCCAGGCCAAACTTGATCAACCAGGGAACAACTTATTCCATTTTTCATTAATTAAGATGTTAGTGGTTGAAGAATTGAAACATTTGAAAAAGGACTGGAATTATTTTATGATCTTAGCTAACATTCCTAGAGACCCTAAAGGAGACATTTGTCTATATGAAGAGGAATCAAGACTTCATATTTCATAGGAAATAAAGGACGATGTTACTAAAAGAAGAAAAGGGAAAGAAATAGAAGAATCGTCATTCAGTCAGCCAACATCCTAGAAGAGAAGCAGATCAATATTGACTGATAAAACTAAGGAGATCCAATCTCCTACTAAACCGTGCACCAAGTCCTCTCCCAAGATATTTCCCATACACACAGTTCAACTAGATCTTGTTGAAAGTGCAAACAAGGGAATTGATGAAAGACATGTGGAGTTAGCTGAGGACAATGAAAATACCCAGGAAATAAAACAATAGCTAAAGGAATCTAAACATATGATAGCCCAATGTTATCAAGAACATAGAGAATTGAGAAGGAAGCTGGTAGAAAATATTATTGAAACACCAACATCACAGAGTCAAGTAGGTTAGTTATCCCCTTCCTCGCCAACAACAAGAGAAAATAATATAAATTGGTTTAAAAAATAGCTCAAAGAAGCCCAATATGTAATCATTAATATTAGGGAGAAAAAGAGGATGTCAGGGGTAAAAATCATGGATCATTTCAAAGAGTACGGACCAGCTATCGATAATGCATGTGAAACTCTCTCTAGTGCTCAAAAGAAATTGAAAAGAAATGTGGCTTTGTTGAGATGGATGAAGAATTTGAAAAGACAAATATTGTCATTGAGAAGGAAAAATAGGGACTTACAAATATAGGTGACTTTGAACAAAGAAGGTATGAAAAAATTGGATGATCCCGTTGTTTGTATCCAAATGGATTCGTGCACACAACCTCTGCATGAAGATCCATCGCATGAGATCACTGCACAATTTTCGCAGCCAATAGTTGCGCAACAAGAGACAGAATCTACTGTGCAGTGGTGACAATGTTTTCTAGCAACATGCATAATATTAAATCACAACCATATGGTTGTGATTTGCATAAATATTTTATGATTGTAAAGAACATCCCAAATAGTTTGTGATTTCCATATCGACTTTCCTATTTTTGATAATTTTTGTAAAGGTTGTTATTCTTTTTGAAAACAACCAGATCCACAACTTTAGGAGTTAGTACTTTGATTCCTAGAAGCTTAGCATAGTTTTTCTCTATATATAGGGACTATTTTGATGTAAACAAGGGGGGTGCGGAAAAAAAGTATAGATATTTTAATCCTTTGTGTAATTTCCTGAATTCGAAGAAATACAAATGCAGAAGTCTTGAGTTCCTTAAGAAAAAATTCTAATGGTGATGCTCTGAATTTTGTACCTCTCTTTGTATGTATTTTCTATGTATTCATATTCAGTTGCACTTCTCCTCTGTTTAAATTGGTAATTTTTAAGTCCATAATTCATCTATGTGGTGCTCTAGACTAAGCCGATTTAAATTGTGTCTGTCTTCTCAACTAATATCAAAATTTATCCACTGTGGTGCTTTGATTTTGTTGTGTGTTTCTTTTATTATTTCGACCTTCATAATCAAATTAAATACTGAATTTCATCACCTTGTTTATCGTTTATTCCTTTGAGGAATTCTACCTACCAAGCATTTTTTCTTTATTTTCAGGGGTTGACTCCATAGCCCTAGAAACATTATCTTTTGCCAACACACCTGTTAAAAATCTGATTTGAATTTTAAAATATAGCTATCAAAAAAATAAAATTCTCTATCAAAGATCAAGTCTCAGAGAGATCCCTCTCTAGATTGGAAAGGGTAGTTTCCAATCTTAAAGTTGGTTTGTAGGTTACCTTTGTAGATTTTTTTTTCAACTCAACAATTTACCCAACGTTAACACTCTCCTTTACCGATTTGCAGAAACTGTTTGAGATTGAGAATGATGCATTTGAATATGTTGTAGGTGTAGTTCTCATTCAACACAGTCATTCAGTGGCATACCATAGTGAGACACTCTCATATACTATCCAAAAATACCTCACCTATGATAAGGAAATGTATTCCATTGTACAATCCTATTGTCAATGGAAACATTACATTATGGGAAAGGAGAAGATCATCCATACTGATCACAAGCCTCTGTATGTCATACAGAAACAAGGGAAATTAGTGAACGACCACCATCAAAAGTGGTCCACCTACCTACAGTAGTTCCATATCAACATCAAGTATAAGATAGTGATCTCAAATCGTGTCGTTCACTACCTCAGTCGACCTCACATTGTTGCACTCACCATTGTGTTCCATTCTTGTTTACATGAGGCATCTGAGTGTACCTAACTTTATCAACAAGATCAAGACTTCACCACCACCTATTAGATCTTGGGTAAAGGAACGACTATTACATATTTTCACATTTAGGATGAACTATTATGCCATCTGGGCCATCTTTGTGTTCCTACTAGCGAGCGTGCAAAGATGATTTGGGAAGCCCACTACAGTGGTATGGAAGGATATTTTGGCATTGAGAAAATTCTGGCCACTCTTCAGAAATAGTTTTATTGGCCCAAACATTGATAGGACGCCAGCAAGTATATCAGATGTTGCACTGCTTGTGCCATTTCCAAGCCATCGATAAAGAAGCAAGGATTATACACCCCTCTTCCTACTCTATATAATCCTTGGGAATCCATATCAATGGGTTACATGTCTGGCCTTCCATCCACCAAGCAAGGAAATGACTGCATATTTTTGGTCAATGATCAATTTTTGAAGATGGCCATCCTCACAGCCTGCAAGAAGAATATCACAATGATAGATACTGCAAATCTCTTCTTTGAACGAGTGTGGGTCCATTTTGGGATACCAAATACCATCATCTCCAACCGGGAAAATAGGTTCCTTAGCACCTTTTGGTCGAGTCTTTGGTCACCGTTGGACACCAAGCTCACTAAATCCACCTCTTTCCACCCCAAAACAAATGGCGAAACATAGTTCATCAATCAGATGATTTTTCACATCCTGTTCATGTACAAATATAAGAATCCACGTACATGGGATGAGAGTTTCCCTTATGTTCAACACAATTACAATAGGGCTCTCCATAGCTCCACCGGACATATCCCATTTCAAGTGGGGTTGGGATTCCAACCCTTGGGTCCCATTGATGTTGCACTACCTCTTGCCACCACACAGAAAAACTCTTCCCATGTTGAGTCTGAGACTGGAAAAGACACCAGATTCATTGAGAATATTCAACACATCTGCTAACAGGCCCAAGAGATTTTTTAGAAATCCAATGCTAAGTACAAGTAACGCCATGATCAACACAGGGTACCGCACCAGTTTTAGGTTGGAGACAAATTATGGTTACATTTGCAAAAGGAGAATTTCATGAGGATTCATCGGAGTCTCCACCCACTACGTTATGGGCATTACATTGTCACCAAGGTTGTGGGTAGCAATTCTTTTGTGCTTAACACTCCACCGTTCCTTGGCCTACACACAATGTTCAATGTGAACCTCCTTCAGCCATATTTTCCACCATTATTAGACACCTTAGATATCACAAAACAGTTGACACCAACAGAGCTCAAACATGGATGCATGGAACAAACATCCGCTAATCAGATAGTGGACACTCAAGTCAAGGGCACTCACCAGCACAGGATCCAACTTTATCATGTTGTAAAGGCAGGGTAGATACTACACCAATGCAAGTGGTTCACCTGGGGCCAAATCCAGTAGAATTTTCCTCACCTGATGAGGGAACTCAATGCAATGGAGACCATTTCTTCCTAAGGGGGAGGATTGATGCAGGTGGATATTGGTGGCCACCCATCTATTCCAACTAGCTTCTCTTGTATGTTTTTAGTTCAACATGTTCTTTTATACTTCTTTGTAATTGTGGGATCTACACTTTTGGGGTTGTGTGAAGCCCTACACATATTCTAGGTTGAAATTGGTGGCCTATCACCTAATCCAAATGGATTTTTTGTATGTTTTCATGTCATCAAATCTTGTTGTATTTCCAAGTCCATTTTGGATCCCTAAATAATGTTTTTTTGGCTTGCCATAGTCAACCTATAGTTGGAGTCAAATTTCGATAATGTAATGTGTATCTCTCTAAAATACCTTTCCAACGAGCTATCACATGCCTAAAATGAAGGTTGTATGCAAACTTTATGACCCCGAGAAATTGAGGTACCAACTTACCCATAGGGGCCCACTTGACTTTTGGCGTTTCACCTCCTAGGGTTAGGTTTTTGGATGTCTAGGGTTTTGGAATTCATGAGTAATATAAAACATACGTCGAGATCCTCATTGTAATCATTCTTCTTATACATATGCACATACAAGCCACATCTCTTCTCAGAGATAGATACCACCATTTGAGCAACTGTTTCAGTTCTACAGTTTTAGAGTTTCATCCTATTTCATTTATTCAATAGAAGATAGTTTTCATTGGATATATTTGTTGTTATTCATATCTATGTGTTTATTGTATTCAGTTTGTTAATTAGTTTGTTCGAATACTAAATCTGGATCATGGATTCTCAAGAATTCGGGCTGATATAAAGGCTAAGTTGGGGTTGTTGGATTACTGAGAGGGGTGGTGAATAAGTAATAGAGAAATTTAATTCATTTTCACCATAAAATGAAAGTGTTATATCAATGTAGCATTATCATCCAATAATATTATAGTAAATAAACAATGAACAAATGAGAAATCATGCACATACACAGTACACCAATGTTTTTATGTGGAAACCCAAAGCGAGAGAAAACCACATAATGCATTTTCTTATATGTCTTGAATAATTACATTCATTGGAAGCACCAACTTCCTTTGTTTTCCAGCTGCAACTAGAAGGAGGCTCCAACCCCCTAGTTTCTCAGGATACAACCTGAGGGAAGATCCAACTCCCCAATTCTCTAGCTACAACCAAAAGGACACCACAAACCCCTATGTTCTTCGGCTACAACCAGAAGGTGGCTACAACCACCTATCCTTGCTTCATCCAACTGCCCTGATGTAGAAGTAGAATGATGGAACCATTGTCCCACTATCACTGTGAGATATACCACTGTAACAACCTATACCAATCAACTTGTGATCAACCTGTACCATAAACAAGTGCACCAACCATGCATCAACCTGTACCAAACAATCTGTAATAATCTTGTACCATAAACAAATGCATCAACCATGCACCAACCTGTACCTCAACCTGTACCATCAACGAGTGCATAAACCATGCACCAAATATGTACCAATCATGCATTAAATACACATAAACTATGACTCATCAATATGTACCAACATCATCAACTATACACGTCACGTATGTGCCAACTCGTCAACTACTTGTCTCAACCATGTACCCAACATGTACCTCAACCAAAATCCCTCATCAATTTCATCATACCAATCTGATTTGTAACTTTGTAATAGACCTGGTGTATATGATCACATACCTACAAACCTTCCTTAACTTTAACAACAAGATACTATCATTTTCATCAAACTTTACTTTAGTCTCACATGACTAATTTTTTATTAGTCAAAAACCCTAACTTGCAATAATCATAACTATGTACCTATAATAAATGAATATCTCAAAATGGTACACAATGTCCTTCAGTTTCTTTTATACAATTCCTCCAGATTTGACTACTTGGAACCTCTCAGAAAAAGGAGTTATAGTAAAAATGACATACCTTGTTGAATTCTAGCTTATTCTAGAGAGAAAAATTATAGAGCATGCCCCATACAAAATATTTGTTGTATGGATATGAGAATTGTACAAAGAATAATAAATATTTTACTCTAACCAATACATTTGGTATTACTTATATGGGATCTGTTATGAAGAAGTTATGACATTTTTACCCAAAAATCATGTTTTAGACTAGTTTTAGGACTAGCCACAAACCTTATTTTCCACAACGTATAACTCCAAAAATGCAACGACCCACAAGATGAAATTTGTATCACAACTACTTGGATATTTTTACTCATTGACCTTCCAATTTCACTATCTTAATCATTCTAGAAAAACTATTATTGTGAAAATGGTGAGATGACTTGTAAATAACATACATTAGAAAGCATCATCAAAAGAGTTTATTCTCCCTTGAATTTCAACCTTCTTTACTTCACCTTCCCTCTGAAATTCAGCTTAGATATCCTTTCGTTACCTCAGTCACCTGTAGATATTCAATATTATCAAGTGTGATAAAAATGAGAAAGACTTGCCTCTTATTTATACTTTCATGTATCTTCCTCAAGGGGTTACCTTTTAACCATCTTAACCCACTTTCCATATTTTAGAGTTAACCCACTTCTAACCACTTGTCCACTTACTAATTTATCCATTAACTTTATTATTTAAGTAATTTATTTTGTATCCACTTTGAATTATATTACACTCATCACTTCACTTTATTATTTAAATACTTTCTTCTTTCTAAACACTTTGACTACTTTCACCTTTTGGGGCTTCTAGATGACTCATGAGGGTTCTCCAACCTCACATGGCCATAAATCTCTAACTGTGAGGATTTATGTGACGTTCCACATTCCACTGGAAATGGAATGACATGTATTATCCATATAGAATAGTTTTACCTACAAATATATCAAAACTCATACCATTATTCATCAAACAAACTTCGATCCATTACCCAAACCTTTTTTCTACCGAAATTCGCTATTAGACTTTCTTTAACCATGATACTAAACACTCACCCAAGTATAAAGTTGCTCCACTGGTGTTTCATCATTCATTAATGCAACCTTCCCAATCTGCATCTTTGTAGGAAATAAGTGATAGATCCTTTCCTTTTGGATACCATAATCCAAACTCTTATGTTCCTTTGAGATATCTGCAAATCCTCTTCACTTCTAATACATGTGATTCCTTTGGTGTTGCTTGAAATCGTGCCACATGTCCAACTTCTTGCATTACATTTGGTCTAGATGCTATCACATATAGTAAGCTACCAATCATTGACCTATATTGCCTTTGTACTGTAGACTTTGAATCATGATCTTTTCTCAACTTGCAACTAGTTTGCATAGGAGTGGTAACTAGTTTGGAATATTCCATTCCAAACTTATTTATCATTTCTATGATATACTTAGATTGAGAAATTAAAATTCCTTGGTTTCTTTGACATATCTGAAGACCCATAAATAAGGATAGTTCTCCAAGTAATGACATTTCAAATTCATTCTTCATATCCTTTATAAATTTCTAGCTTAACCTTTCATCATTGCTTCCAAAACTAATATCATCAAGGCAAAATTCAATTAATAAAATACTATATTGCAAGATACCAGATATATAAAATATGCAGAACAGTAACGAAATGCTAGAAATAACAGAATAACAGTAAAATATCCAGCATAATCTTCACAATACACAGAAATGATATACGAAATAGCAACAGAAATAGCACTTGAACAGAAATAGCACTTGATTCAGATAGCAATGTTCACAGGC
>ML795168.1:360963-378283 GCA_009831015.1 Picea engelmannii
GGAAGATTCTTCTAGAAGCGGAAGCTTCTATTAGGTCTTCTTACATCCGCCTAATTCTCTTTTATTGAAAGGTCTTATTAATATTGACCTTTATTACATCCGAATACATTAATCTACCCATGTGCGGGTTAGGACCTTAACATATATTGAGTTACCTTTATGTAGAGGTTGTTGTATGCACTTCCTTTTATGAAACCTACCTGTTGTAGATATTTATCCAGTCTAGAGTACCATGCTCTAGGAGCCTGTTTTAGACCATACAAGGCCTTCTTCAATTTACACACATAATTTTCTTTCTCTAACAACTGAAATCCTTCTGGTTGTTCAATGTAGACTTCTTCTTCAATTTCTCCATTCAGAAAAGATGATTTCACATCCATCAAATACACTTTAATATTCTTGGAGCATGTATAAGCTAGGAGCAATCATATTGCTTCCATTCTGACAACTGGAGCAAATGTCTCTTCAAAGTTGATTCCTTCAACCTGTGTGTATCTTTTACATACCAATCTAGATTTGTTCTGTGTAACCTGTCATGAACTATCATGTAGCTGATCAACAAGATTTTGTTTTTTTTAAGTGACAAAACAATTTATACCTTATCTTTTGAAATCCAAAACTAAAGTCATTGTCCTGTACTCTGCAGTAAGAAATGTATTAGTTCAAAAATATCTTGGCGAGAAGAGGGCTCACTGGATGACCTATCTTCAAGAATCTGATCTCGGGATTAAACCAACCCAAATTGTTAGAGGTTGAGGTACTTTTAAATTAGTGTTTGATGCAGTTAATCCACTTGATAATGAACTTGTCTTTCTATATGAGACATTGTCTGATGAAACTCAAATATTTTGTGGGCAAATTGTGCCAAATTATTGGTATAATGATATTAAGTTTTAATTGACACATGGAACTACTCCATAATATCTTTACCACAAAAGGAGAAGAGCACTAAGGATTAAATATGCACCATTTCAATTAATTAATTATGTTATTTTCATAAAAGAGTTTGATGGTGTATTGTTACGCTACCTAGAATAGGAAGAATATGAAAAGGTATTGGTTGAATTTCATTCTGGAAGCACGGGAGGTCATTTTGGTGGCGAAACAATCGCTCACAAAGTCCTTAGAGCTAGGTAATATTGGCCCACATTGTTTAAATATGCCCATGGCATAGCCCGCAAATGCATAATATGTCAGAAGGTTGTAGGACGAGTGAAGAAAGTTGTTTTCCCTTTACAACTCGTTACAATCGATGCATTGTTACAACAATGGGGCCTATATATCATAGGGCCAATCAACCCACCATATTCACTTCAACATAAGTATACTCACAATAGAAGACTACTTTACCAGGTGGTTTGAAGACATGCCTTTAAGATTGGTCAACACGAATCAGGTGATTTTGTTCCTAGATACTCATATTATTACATGTTTTGGGATACCATAATTTTTGGTTTTCGATAATGCTTCTTATTTTTCGTCATTAGACATGAATGTTTATGATTTAGATAAAGGAATAAAGTTAAAATATTCTACCATCTATTACCTCCAAGGAAATGGAATGGTCGAATCAACAAATAAAAATTTAATCAAAATATTAAAAAGAACATTGTCAAACAATCACAAAAATTGGCACGTGAGCTTGTTTAATGCACTATGGGCTGACAAGGTCACCCATAAAGTAGTCATCAGTAATTCCCCTTTCTTCCTTGTGTCTGGAAGAGAATATATTTTTCCTCCCAATGTCATGTTACCATCAGTTCAACTAGCCCAAAATGTTTAGAAGGAAGAATGCCCCGCCTTAGAAAATTGAACTAATGCTTTACTTAAAATCGAAGAGACTAGAACACAAGATAAACACAGATTAGATTAAAATCAACAAATCATTAAACGTTGGTTTGATGGGATTTATTCTTCCTATAGAAACTTCAACGTAGGATATCTCATTCTTAGGTGGGATAAGGCACATGAGGATAAGGGGGAACATACTAAGTTTCAAAATCTGTGGCTGGCATTGTTTATCATAAAAGAAAAAAATGGTCCTAGTTCATTTCATCTCCAAACTCTGGAGGGAAATCAAGATACTTATCAATTAAATGGTCATGCCCTCAAAAATTACTTTTCATGATCTACTTGTAAAATGTTAGCTTGTAAATATCTAGTGTGTGGTTTGTTTTCTCTTTTCTTTGAGTGAAATTTAAATTGTTGTTTTACTTCTCTTTCTGATGTTTTATTTTTGTTGTTTGAAATTGATCATCATGAAGGAATGTGGTTTTAAAGGACTATGTTGTGTGTTTCCAAGTCACCAACAAGAGTTAAAATATTGTATCGAAACTAAAAAATATATACCTTAGCCCTGATGGTTAAATTTTCAATCTGGTTGCTGCCATTTCTTTTCCATTTTCCTTGTAAAGGATTGTCTCGGAAAGTTGGTCTAACCCTTGAAAAGCATGTATATCTTAAGGATTCTTATGCCATTTCTTGTTCTTAAGGAACTTTCTAGATCTTCTTTCTCATATTTGAAGACAATCTCTTGTTGAGAGATTAATTTCAAATACCATGATTAGATCCCATGTGTTTTTGAAGTACAATTGTACAAGTCTCTAGCTAGGGGTTGGAAGGTCTCATCGTGAGCTAGTCCATTATGACCATGAAGAATCCATGGACGTGACTTTACCAATTCTAGTTACCAAGATAGTGTAGTAGCCTCCAATTTTCTAATCTGAAGGACAAGAGGTCTCATCACGAGTCGACTTGCTCACCTTCTTGGAACTTTTTGGATGACACTATTGTTAACTGATTACCAAGCCAGAGCTGTGATCTTCATCTAGTTCCTAATTTTCCAAAAGAATTAAAATCAATAATTCCAGGATCGATCTACCATGTGTTCTTAAATACTAGATGGGATAAAAGCATTCAATCGGGTTAAAAGTAAACCTTTTCGAGGCTATGATCGTCTACTAGTAGGAGTGGCCATGCCTATGGTATCGAAGTCCTACTCACAAATTCTCATGACTCCTGGGGTAAACCATATTTGAGATCTCAATCCTTAAAAGAATTGTGTTCCCGAGTTTGTCAATTGTGGCTACACCAGTTTATCATACATGAGCAGGGATAATATCATTACTATACAAACCAAATGAGAAACTCTCGGAGGAAACTTGGATATCTGACAAGTTGATGCTTGTAGTATTCATGATGTGATGTTTTCAACATTATAGAGATAAATTCTTCACCCAATGAGTCACCATTTGTTGGCTTCCCAACTAGCATCTTGTTTTCCATTGTCATTTGAAATACAAAATCATTTTTATAGTCACTACCTAGTATGTCTATCTGCGTCAGATTGATAGATTTCCTTTTGTACAAAGTTGTAATTTTTTACTGTTAATCTGTCTTGTTTGAATTTTGATCATTTCGTGTGAATATGTTTGTGTCACTTATTAATCGTTTTCTAGCTTCAATTTCATGACTTTAAAGCATGAAATTGAGGTTTATTTTCGTTCAAATCCTTGATTGAGTTCTTGTGAATGTATCCCTTTACATGGGTTAAATATTACTGCTTGTTTGATTTAACCAATCTAAAGTTTAAATAAGAAAATTATTGAAATATGTTTAAGGGGAAGATCTACGAATTATGATGAATCAAAGTAAATTCACTTCCTACAAACTAAAATTGATTATAGGAAGTTTGAATTAGATCTAAACAAACTTATTTTTGGCACAGGGGAAGACCCAGGGTTCAATGATTCAACAACGCACCAACTAAACCCTAACTACCGACCCTTTCAACAACACCTGTGAAGTAGGTGAAGTCTCACTCGAGGTAGAGGTAGGGGGGGTTACATGACTCAGGTGTCCGTAAACAAGAAGGGACATCGATATGTGATTATAACACTTCACAAAGTACCTTAATAACACTTAGAAGATGATATGCATTAGTTCATTAGCTTCTTTAACATCACAAAACAAACCCAAAGATAGATCGACGCAGTAACAATAAAGATTATCACTTTAACTACTTAGCACATAGAAATGAGTTAGATATAGCATTCTTTCATAAATCACAAGTAAACCACTAACCAACATCAGATATATCCATCATACACAATAACAAAATCACTAAGAAGATAAATGACAAACACAACATAGCACAAAGCACACCAAAGACATAAGATATATGTGGTTCACCCCAGTGTGGAGCTACCTCCACCAACTTCCTCTTCTTCTCTATTATTGTTCAATATCTTACATTCATCTGCTCCTATGAAATAAGCCACGGATCCAAGCTTCGTAGAGGACAAGAGATCTACGCACTGAGCACTAGATCCTCCTTCCCAAAATTAGGTCAAGGCATAGAGCCAACTCCTTTACCGAGAACATAGCCTTACATACACATTCTGCTACACAAAGCACATAAAATCACTTTCACTTAACCACTTAGAATTTTCTCTGTAAGTCTCTTACATCGCCTCTTTTTTCTATCTTACAATATTACGTATTTATACTTTTACATTTAGGCCTAAACATGGGAGAACCCATGGGACGACATCCCATAACCTATTACAAAACCCTAATGAACCCCTTGTTGGGTCCACCAAGCCCACAAAACAAGTGAGATCTATAATCTCAAATCCGCGTGGGAACTCCTTCCTCAGTCACTGTGTCGAAGTCTAAAAATTCGTCGAGCTTGACCAAGATTTCCTCAAAACTTGGTCGAGGGCCAACAAGACCCCAACACTCACTTGTGACTCGTCCCCAGTCATTCAGGTCTGGGAAATGCTGCTTTGAAGGCCTTGATATTAACTTGAGTGGCTTCGACTTGCTACTTCGCTTGAGCCTCCTACTCAGCAATTTTTTGGATCACCTGTTCTATAACAGGCCCTTCTAGGCATTGTTACACTGTAGAAACCACTTAGTTCAGTTGTGAGCCTTGTCCTTTAATTTCTTCAAACACCTTGCAGGCTTCATCCTACATAGGTTGCATCTTCTGTGCGACTTTCGTTACCCTGCCCTGGATGGAAATAATGTGTTGTTGTACCATGTGTTATTCATGATATCTCTTCATCTTTTCTACTACAATGAGGAGCTTCATCTGCACATGTACTGACAGTTCTTATTACTGCGCTTCTAGTTTCCTTAGCTCTGGATCTTATTTGAGGCGTTCATAAGTCTGGATGCTTCTGTCGCTCAGATTATTGCACTCTGAAGAGAGGGCCTTGATTCTTCCAACTACATTCTTAGTGTCTTCCTCCCTCTGATCGTCCACTTCCTACAGGGTGATCGATAATTATTGAATATCCAACTCCATTATCCTTGCTTGAATATGATGGATGGCCTCAGTGAGCTTCACCACTTGAACCTTGACTGACTCATGTTCCTCCTGTGCCAAGCGTGGCACATAGCGAAGTGATTTTATCACTATTTCTTTGACTGTAGTCTGCTCTGCAAGCAACTAATCCTTTTCTCACTATATATTTTCTTTGTCTTCCTTAAGAATCACCCGAAACTCATATTTCTCATTTTAATAAGTAGTTACACAGTACCACGCAACTCATAGTTTCTTTGAGACTTCCTATTTATCTTGCTTCATGGATTCTATAGCCTTCTCCTTTTCTTCTTGAACTTTCTAAAGTCGATCCTCTGTTGCATCTACTAATATTCTCAATTGGGTGGGCTCATCCCCCAATTTTTCAGTCTTCGATGAAGAAGGTGCAGTATGTACTGTGCAGATCAATTGAATAGCTTGTTGTATTTCCTTCAGCTCCTTCTCGACCCTCTCATATAACTCTTGTTGCTTCACTCCATATCTCTATAAGATATATTTGGATGGATCCTCCATCGCTCCACGAACTAGACTAATATCATCCACTATGAGCGTGGCCTCTAGCTGGGCCTTTCTAGCATGGGTCTTCTTTCTTCCCAAAGGTTTCTGCGGAGAAAACTTCCTCTTCCATGGTGTTTTTGTTGGAGTAAGGGGGTATTTCGGTGGTGTAGCTTCACCTTCTCCTTTATTTTATTCTTCCTCTCGCTCTCCTTATTTATCTGCTTGGTCTTCTCATCCTCCTTCTCCTGCGGGTGAGCCAGATCCATTTTCTTCCAATGCATTATCCTCCTCATCAATATCTATATTTTGAACTTCCTCCTTTTTCTTATTCTTTTTCGCACTGGACTGTCCTGCATGCTTGAACCGGGTGACCAATGGGGTACCTATAACGTCAGCGTCGGAGAGTTCGGCATCAGCTACAGGGTTCTGAAATTCCTCCGGTCATTCCTTCATGATCTTCTCCATGTCTTCATCTGTCAACTTATAATAGGACTGTAATTCTTCCTTGATCTCATCTTTGAGCTTAGTGATATATAGAAAATGTGGATCTATGTGGAACTTGCCTAGCGGTCTGTACTAGTGCAAGGTGCATGGTGTCATGCATAGGAACGACTCAATGGAAACCTTCAGTTGCTGATAATAGGCATGGAACATAGCATTCAATTTCCATTACTTTGAAATGTCGTTGGTGTACCACCAGATAGAGAACCTAGTGTCCAACGACTCTAATGGTTTGATCTCCAGGAAGGTGGATCCTTTCAGAATTTTCCAAGTGTCAAATGAAATCAATATTAGAAACCAGCTAAAGTGGAACTCATATCCCTGATCCTGAGCTTCACGATTGTATTTATCAATCTCGTTGATGAGTTAAGTCACCCAATTCATCAGCATTCCCTCCACGCATTTTCCTACGAGGTCCACCATGAACCCGGTGACCTTTGTGGGGCGTTTCTTTCTTACAACCTTTCCATCTATGAGTTGGCAAGTGAGGTGCAATAAGCCATCCTGGATAGAGGCTACCTTGTAGCCTCTCTTTCTTTTTTCGACTTCATCGCAAGCCTCCTTGATTTGTTTTGCCAGGGAGAGATCTGAGGTCTTCCCTGGGTAAAACTATTGAGGGTCAGGTCCATGCATGCTCAATCCTATAATCAGGTGGATCAATGTTGGATCCAGAGTAATCTGTCAGTCAAGACACAGGTATCCACCATGGTATCATGAAAAAAGGAGTTTAACACAAGCGTTAACCTCCTTCTATCAGAAAAAATGGGGAATCTTCATTACATTTAGTATTGTGGACAGTACCAGCTCCTTAATCCATGGTTGGGAGACCAAGCGAACCTTCTTCCCAGTGGTCTTTGTCAAGTATCTATGTGGTTCGAGCATCACATAGTTATTTATATATCCAAGGTTGAAGTCATTGTTCTTCAGTAGTGGGATTTCTCCCAACTGAATCCCAACTACGTGCATTCCTTTCAGGATGTACACAGTGATCAAAGTGTACTCGAAGTCCCATGGGTTGTTTTCATGGTTAACTGTGCCAGCCAAGGGTGGGATATAATATGGTAATATCGATGGGATCTTCTTCACATTATCTAGATAGCCTCGATTTTTACTTCGCTACTCAGTCACAGGGTTGACACGGATCGAATGACATCCAGTCGAAGGGGAATATTGGAGTCCCTTGGTAGACGATGCTTGTACTTCTTCAGACATAGTTTTATCAGCCATAAACTTCTTAAGAACCTCCTTGACGAAATTCTCTAACTCAGTGCGCTCGACTGACATTCTCACTGTTAATCATACAGATCGGGGTAGGTGAATGGGAAGGTGGGGTAAAGAATGGATGGCAAGGTATGATAGCACATATCGACACACAAAATCACTTCTCTTCTTGTCTCAAATAATTACGGGTGGCAAAAGTGGTCCTGATGCAACGTTCGACGGGTTGAATAAGCGAGTGTCGTAACATATTCTTCCAATGGGCAGGCATGCTTCCATCAATGCGAATCTATCTGTTATGGTATAGTCCCAACATTCCAAATGCGGTCCATTCACCCATAAATGTTTTTCCTATCCGATCTGTAGCATCATTCTAATGGTTTGGGTGCCTCCAATGGTCATATAGCTTTTCCAGGATGAAGTCCCATTCAGTGTGGTTCTGTTGTTCTGGCAATTTTCAAATCCTACAAACCTACCTCATGCAAAGTCTTCCATTTTTTCTCTTTAATTTCCTGTATCTTTTCCAACTTGTCTTTCTTCTTACTGAGCTTCCTTTCCATATTTCCTGTGATATGAGTCTCCCTAACTATTTCTAGATTTCTCTTTCCATTCTTATTCTTATCTTCTAACAACGTAGTAACTTTGTAATGTTGATGTGCTCTCAGAGAGTTTGAAGTTAATATCCCTTCTCTTATTAAGTCCTGGGTGGGAATTCTTCTTTCTTTCATGGATAATTCCTTCAAATATTGTTGCATTCTTTCAACTTCGACAACTAATTCCCTTCCATTTTGTTTCTTCGACTTAACTTCTCGTTCTTCTATCAGACAATCTATTTTTCTAGCTATGAAATACCTTAGTTCTTTCTTTTTATTTTCTGTAGTTTCTTCTTCTTCTTTCCTTCTGATCTGATCCTCCTAGATGCAAGTCTTTCCTAACAAAATTGGGAATGGGGCTTTGTTCTACAAAAACTTAATGACTTCAAATTCCTCTCAAGTCAATGATCCATGGATGATAATAGGTACATTAGTTACTCTTCCACATACGATTATCTATTTCCTTTAAAAAAGAATATCCTTCCCAATGAAGGTACCATAGTATGATTTCCCAAAATTTCCCAAGTGCCTTCTGCAATAATATTCACTTTTGTTTCCTCATCCAAGGCACAGTCTATGTCAAAGTCTCCTATTCTTGTATTTATGTGTTGTTTTACCTTCAATATCTCGAGTAAACTGACATCTTTGTGATCATTCATTGTTTCTTTGAACTGTGATAAGATAGTCTGATCTTTCTCTGAATCTTTCTCTTAATGATTCCCTAACATGCTTTTATTCTCTTGACTTCCTTCATAGTTTTCTTGTCTCATGTTTATCCTTTCAACTTTAGCAATCATCCTAGGACAATCCTCAACTTCATGACCAATAATTTTACAACAAAGAACAATAGAACCTGTATCGAGCAATTCCTTAGCAAGATGTCCTGAACTTATGCAGTTATCACACAGTGTCAATCCTATGTTTATTCTTTACGTTATGCAACCTCTCCTGTAGTGCGCACTAGGATCACAGTGATGGACCTGCAATCTGAAAAACTTCTTTGTAGGTTCATGCATCCACTTATTAGTCCAAAACATATTTCTATGCACAAGAATAACATATCTTTCTTCATTTATATTAGCTTTACTTAGGTCAACTCTTTTTTCCAACTGTGCCCTAGCTTTAAGAGTAGGAAAAAATCTATTAAACATACCTAAATTCATGCTTTCATGCTAATGAGAATTTGTTTTTTTCTTATCTTACTCTTATCAAAGCACAAAGCTTTACCTCTTTTCTTTACTTTGGTTCCCAACAATCACAGTTTCAGGTCTCGACAACAAAACCATTTCTTGGCATAGGGGCAGACCCAGGGTTCAATGCTTTAACAATGTACCAACAAAAACCTACCTACTAACCCTTTCGACAACACCTACGAAGTAGGAGAAGTATCACCCGAGGTAGAGGTAGGGGGGTTACAGGACTCAGTTGTCTTTAACCAAGTTGGGACACCGATTTGTGATTATAACACTTCGCAAAGTACCTTGATAACACTTAGAAGATGATATGCTATAGTTCATTAGATTCTTTAACATCCCAGAACAAACCCTAAGATATATTGGTGCATTAACAATAAATATTATCATTTTAACCACTTAGCACATAGCAATGAGTTAGATATAGCATTCATTCTTAAAGCACAAGTAAATCACTAAGAAAGATAACATCTATCCATCATACACAATAAAAAAATCACTAAGCAAATAAATGAAAAACACAACATAGAACAAACAACACCAAAGACACAAGATATACATGGTTCACCCCAATGTGGGGCTACGTTCACCAACTGCTTCTTCTTCTCTATTATTCTTCAATCGCTTTCATTCATATTCTCCTATGCACTAAGCCACAAAGCCAAACTTTGTAGAGGACATGAGATCTGTGCACTGATCACCAAATCCTCCTTCCCAAAATTAGGTCAAGGCACAAAGCCAACTCCTTTACTGAGCACAAAGCCTTACATACACATTTTTTTGCACAATGCACGCATAATAAATTTCACTTAGCCACTTAGATTTCTCTCTCTAAGTCTCTTACATCGCCTCTTTTTTCTATCTTACAATCTTGCTTATTTATACTTTTACAATTAGGCCTAAACATGGGAGAACCCATGGGACGACATCCCATAGCCTATTGCAAAAACCCTAATGAACCCCTTGCTGGCTCCACCAAGCCCACAAAACAATTGAGATCCATGATATTAGCTCTATCTGGGCACTCCTTCCTCGGTCACTATGTCCAATTCCAAAAAGTGGTCAAACCTAACCAAGATTTCCTTAAAACTTGGTCAAGGGCCAACACTTATGAGGGAAGTACCATGTAAAGGGTATGTCATTGGAGCTATTTAAAACCTATTGGCATAGTTTGTTGTTGATTATTAAGAAACTCAGTACCTTTGAAGGGTGATATGTTTTAGTGTTCCTTTTCCACATACAGTTTCTTAGGGTGTTTCAAGGATTTAGTTTTAACTTACCCTTTTAATTGCTTAAAATCATGCAAAAAATGTCAAAGTCTTATCAAAGGTCAAAACCTAACCCGGAGACTAGCTTGTTTCACCACGACCTAATTCGCATTTTAGTCGATATCCATTTCGTTAACACAGGAAACACTTGGTAAGGTTTTCTGGTTAGAAATGAATTCCTAACCCCACAAATTTACCCCATCATCGATTCAACCCAGAGGGCTAAAGAACCCTACGCTTCCATGGCTTTGCCTAATTCCCCTCACGATTTTCGAATTGAAATCCAAATTTAAAATGACCCTCTTGTTTCACCCGATTCCAAAAATAAGGATTTTAATATGGATAGATTGGTACCCAAAATAATGATTTTGTGCCCAGGAAACCCTTAGAAACTATCCTTAGTCATTTGAGAAATCAATCATTAAATTTTGATGATCAGTCGCAATCTGCGAAGCCAACAACCAAGGAGAAGCATAAAAAATAGGATAAACAAACTAATCATTTGTGGGAGGTGTATGAAGTTGATTTTAAGAACAAAAGTAATGTTTGAATCATGTCTCAGATGATAAGGAATAGACATAAACAAATAAAGGATTGCACTCGAACGATTATGATAGATGATCAAAATTTTGTTGATAGTTTGAGCCCAGATTCTATAGAGGATAGCCATCCATCTAGTTGTGCACTTTGTCTATATGCACCATCAGTGTACATATAAGATAATTAGGTTAGTTATTCTATTTTTTTCATTTTAGATTATATCATTTTATCGTCCAACGGAGCCATAAAACCCGTCAGGGTGAGTCATCCCAAACGACTTAGTTTACTTAGACTATCTTGGACCAGGATTTCCCTCACAGTTGATGGTGTGTTCACAAATTCCCATCAACAACAAGTAGGAAAACATTAACAAAGGGAACATTTTTACCTTAATTTTCTTGATTAGATATGTACCATGCATGATACATGGGAAAAGTGGAAAAACAAGGGTAGTTTGGTAAAAAATATGAAGGCTAAGGTAGGAAATAGAACTAGTTAGAAATCAAAATTATGTCAAAATGGAAGACCAACATCTCCCCCACATTGATGATTTTTCACATCCCTTGTGAAACCTATTAAAAATATTAATGGTGTTCAGTAAGAAGATGACTCCAATTGTACGCCTCATGCCCTGAATCTGTCCCTTCATGATATCCAGGTTGTTCTAAATTTGAATCCAGGAAGCTACCTCTTTTAATTCATTCCAATTTTAAACAAGTTTGGAATTTATTGAAGTGGACCACAATAGAGGAAAATGAAATTATAACCCAATCCATTTTGTTCCATTTTTTCTCAAAGAGTCCAGATACAAATTTATTATTTTTAAATCTACATTGAACATTGGATAACTTGTAGGGTCTAACTTCTACAAAATAGTTGGTAAGAGGTGTCGTATTTAACGATATGCTAACAAAGAATTAATGTTGTGAATACCTATTATCTTCTCAAAATTTGAAATGGTTTTCCCTTGACTCCTCATTTCGTTTGTTTGCTCGGTGTCTACCAGTAATTGTTGGTGATATTCAATGATAATTGATGGAATTGTATACTCACCTCTCACAAGTAGGATTGAATTCATCTTTGTCTTTGCATAGGAATCCCAACCCTCTTTC
Source organism: Picea engelmannii (assembly GCA_009831015.1). Taxonomy (NCBI): domain Eukaryota; kingdom Viridiplantae; phylum Streptophyta; class Pinopsida; order Pinales; family Pinaceae; genus Picea; species Picea engelmannii. Next base: position 373,216 of record ML795168.1, read on the forward strand.
CATTAAATATTATTTAATATATAAGAGGAGAATTCTCTAACTTGTACATATCCAACATTATGGTTTAGATTCCACCTTGTTTGATCTCATAAAAAAAATTAAATAAATATAACTCACACAACAAATTTCCTTCAATCTTTGAGGAAAATACATACATATAGGAAAAGTTAGAGATATCCTATATTTCATGTTGTTTCCCTAAGGCTACTCTAAAAATTCTCAATTTCATCCACTATTCATGTAAAACTATTGAAAAAATGTTTGCAGGAGGTCTACAATTTAGGTTCTATAGAGAAAGTCCACATGCTCTATGTAACTCATGTTCTTTAATCTGTAACTTTTCTTGAACCTTTTGCAACTTGGTTTCCCACTCCTTTCTCTCAATGTACTATTTCTCTTTCTATATCATTCCCAAGTCATACATCTCATCTTTGTTTCCCACTATTGTATAGTAACATGTACAGAGGAAAAATATAATGTGTTGGTAAGTCATCTAAAATTTCATTTATTACTTTCTATGTATGTTTAGTACTATCAAAATCTGAATTTGGATGCTCAGGCTCTGTATTACCAAGAGACATTTTTCTTTCTACAACATTCATTAAAATGTCCATGTTTGATTGTGCTACATTAATCTTATTGTCTAGTATGCATGTTATATATTTTGATCTTAAGTCTCTTATTTTTGAATTTAACCATCTTACTCTACTTGTACCATTTATTTCCTTGATTTCTAAGTATCTAATGTTGTGACTTTAGTTTTCCATTTTCTTCTTTCAATTTACTCCCTCGATATTTCAATAATTCATTGTGTTCTTTAATGTGTTTGTCTAACACTTATAATTGTATAATTTGTTCTTTAAACCTCTTTATCTTCCTATATGTCTTTTACAAATTTAAACTACGCAATCGAGAGGAAGAAGGTGGATTAAATGTTATATTTTTTTCGTGCACATTGTCCATTTCCTCTACCTCTATAAAATATTGAAAGGTCATTTATTCTTTTGTAAAATCTTGATGTGTTGTCTCTTCTTCCTATAACTTTGGTGAATCAATTTTGGAAAAATCCATCCTTGGCTTCCTAGGAGGGTGTTCAAAATTTACCTCTTGTACATCATCATCATCTTGGTTTTTCATCTTTTCTTCATTCCATATTCTTTCTCAACATCATACTTCTCGTAACCCTCCTCTTTAAAATAGGGGCTTCCATGGGAAAAGGGACCCTCCTCTTTTTCCATACTACTAAACTCTTATCTTCTTGAATATGTATTGGGAAAGAGAAAGAAACATTGTTCCTTCCTATTGTTGATAAACCTTTTGTATTATGTGATTATTGCAGATGACAAGAAGAAATCTCGTTCTTCTTACTTGAAGTTGAACCCTCAACCATCTGTGAAGAATAATATGTTTCCTTGCTAGTTTCCCTATTTCTTGTAACTAGTTCATCCCAAAACCATTTTTGTATCAAAAACCCATCCCAAGTTAAATATATATTCTCAATTCATTCATCGCAATTAAATTTATCTGGCCATGATGATAAATGTTGTGTTCATTATTTCTTTGATGATTTTGGACATAAGATAACATTTTTCTCATACTCTTCTATAAATAATAAGGCAAATTGACTAATTATGCGTCTTTCAAGTGCAACAATTGTCTAATGTGATATAAGTAAATAAAATTGTACCTACCTTCACATATAATGTATTTCTAGATAAATAACAAAACATCTCTCCATGGACCAATCATACTCCCTCAAGGTGCTCCTTTGACCCATTAGGGTTTGTTGCTTCTCTCGATGAACTATTTCCAAGATTATAATTCTATATTCTTATTTGTAAAATATCGTTCACTTGTTTGAGGGAGACATATAGTTGTTTCAATAGAATAATTCAACACTCAAATGAGTAATCCCCCAATGTTTTCACTTGCACCATCAAAACTCTTTGCATATGTGAAAGTTACTTTATCATTATTCCCCTCTAATTTCTAAAAGAATTTTAACCATTCACCCTTTTGAAGAATTTATTTTCATGTTGGATATGCCTTCGAAACTTCGTTATATTCATATTCATATTGGACAAATCCTTTCCTCATAGCCATAATTAATTGATCAAAAATGTGATGAAGAGTGCTAGCTATTCCAAGTTACACAATAAACTGCTAACTAAGGTTTTTGGGAAAACACAGAAAGATAATGAGGTTGTGGATGGCATGAGAAAAATGATAGAAATAAGTTGCAAATTTAATTAATGGATCATGTTATAATGATATCTTTGCCTATTTCATTATTAAATTCATGCTATCATTAGTTACAATAATAATAATGTGTTGTTAAATGATAGGTTATGAAAGATAATGAATTAATAATGAAAAAAATAAAAATAGCAATCATATCATTATGTGGTAAGATAAGGTAGGGTGAATTAATTTATTATTATATAGAAAGTGTAATTTTTTTTTTGGTTAAGGGAGTGTAATGATAGAGGTAGGAAAGGGTATATGTATATCCACATTATATAATTACGAATTTTTTCATAGATAAAACTTTAAGACTCCTTTGTAAAATGTTTCCTAAGTAATTGAAAGTCCTAAATACCATATCAAAGAAAGTTACCCTTTTTTTACTAATGGATAAATTATTTTTATTGATGTTCATATTCGATTTTCCTAAACAAAATAAAATCATTTTTCATATTCATATTTGTGGATGTCTGAAAATAACCTAACCTTTGAACCTCAAATGTTTTACAGCAACAATATTTCTGCAACAATTAATATATTCTATAGAAATATTACTTTGTATGTAACACACCCAACCCCATTAGTAGAATTTAAGGGAATGGGGTAATACAATTTTTCTCTCATTAAAATACTCCAACTTCCTACTTCCTTTTCGATGATATCGTCGCCTTCTGCTCATCAACAAATTTCCCACAACTATCATTTTGCTCAATCTGAGTTCGAGATTGAAGGTTATGGCCTTTCAAAGTTCGGGCCTCTCATTGCCACGTGTCATCTACGTGGCACTCTATCATTAGCATATACCTATGTGATGTTGTTTTGGTCCATTGGTATACTTGTCACACTGGGTGGCGGAGGAATGGCATTGACCATGACCTAAATTTATCTACATTATTTTGGACTCTTCCTATCGCCTCTTTTCTCTATCGAAATTATCCCATTGGATTATTTTGTGACGGATGGCCTGGCACACTCCGATAGATCAGTTCGATCACTATCATTCCCAAAATATCATCTGTTCCCTGGTTGATTGGCGATGGACGGATGAGGTTGGGTTTGGATATCTCAATTGTATCATATCCTTCTGACACGTATCCCTTTTCTGTGCGACACGTAGTACATTCCCCCTATCTACGTGAGTCCCCATATAAGTATTAACGATACAAATATTTCATGAGATTCTTTAGTATTTGTCATATCGACAACCTAGATTCTATCTTAGAGCATCCAAATTGGGGTACATCTGCATAATCCACCCAAAAAATTCATTGTGATAGACTGTCACGATCTCCCCTCGGAGCTCCTTCATATGTGACCAATCAACGGTTAGATAGTATTCTTGGAGATATTGCCTCTAAGTGTGTTTCCATGATATCCTATGACCAACCCCTTGCAATGGACGGTTAAGGTGTATTCACTAGAGATCTAATGGTAGAGTTTAAGGGTGGATTTCCACAGATCTCCCAGCACCCTTCGTGTACAACTCCTCGTCTCGAGCCATTCCCACGGAGACACTTGTCACCCCATGACACATTGACAAGACACATGGCTCAACCCTTACTTCATACGTGTACCTTCACGTACACTTGACATGATGTACACATCACCGTGGAAGTACACATATCATACATTCAATTTATGTAACAATCCTAGTTAAATAGTTGTATAAGGTTTATCAAGTATAGTTAATTAAATAATTAATTGTCCTAGTGTGTATTAGTTAAATAAAGATTATTTATTAATAATATTAATTATTTATTTATTAATTGTTTAATATATGTTGATTAATTAATTAATTGATTAATTAACACATTTAAGGTTTGGGTAAAAAATTCAAGGCTTAATAACTTTAATTTATTTATTATAAAACTTTACGTATGACAAGGGATAGGGTATTGAATGGAGGGATAAGGTGGTAAATGGAGGGATAAGGTGGGTGGCCTTAAATGTAGGAGGAGACGGTGAATGGGGAGGATATGACTAGGCAGAGGTCTTCAGGAGTTTTTATGAAATTTTGGGGAGAGGAGAATTATTCTAGGAGCATTACTGTATTTTCTGTTTGATATTTTTCTGGTTTTGGAGTTTGGGTGGATTGTTACAGGGGTGCACCAGGTTGCTAGGATTTTTGGGCTCAGGGGCCAGGAATCCCCACGGAATCCTAGAGCTAGGGAGTCAGATAGGCTCTATTCCTAGTTAGTAGGGAGGAAGATTCGGTTTTGGGCAAAATTTTGGGCAAAGAAGCAGAGAGGACAACCATAAATCGGGGATTTAGCATCAAATGGAGGTATGTTTATTTATGTATTTTCATGAATATGTGGTGTTATGTGATGGTTATGTAATTTATTAGCATGTTGTTCATAAATTTAAATTTCTACTGCTTATATGGTGAATAATGAAATTGCTTATTGCTTATACGTCGAAATAATCTTAATTGTTTAAATTTACAAATTTTATTAGGCTTTGTTAAATTAGGTTCTTACACATGGTATTAGAGCTTCAGTTTGAAGCACTAGAGCCTTAAGGGCCTAACCACCTACCCGCATGTAAGAAGGACAGTTCAGGAATGGAATTGTTCCAACCTTGAAATTTAATAAAAAAAAACCCTATAATAGTTATATTGAAACCCTGAAACCCTTTAATTAGATGAAAATCTGGGCCAAGCTCCAGCTCCACCTAACCTGCAAGCCAAGAACACGATTTTTTTTTTTTATAGAGATCTATATACATATAAACATATAAACAATATGCACAGTAAAAATGAAACGGTATAATATCAATTTTGCCTAATATCAATTTTGTCGAGGATTTTCTAAACAGATAACTA
>ML795168.1:378331-402359 GCA_009831015.1 Picea engelmannii
TAAAAAAAAAAATGAGAAAATATATTACATATTAAAATAATGAAAAACAAAAAAAAAGAGTTACATATTGAATATATAAATAAATTGGTGTGTGCCCAAGTGTTTTATTCCTAAACCAACCTAATACCTCAATATCACCATCCTTATGATAAATTCCACAACTATACAAACTACGAGTTCATAAGTCAACACATAAATCCACACAAGCCCAGCGCTAGGTGCCAAGCCCTTTCCGTCCCACATGTCTCTTCCAAACAACAACTGTTGCGTGGATTGCTTGAGGGGTCTATTAGAAAAATGAGGGGAGCTCAAAAACTCTTTAGCCACCTCAGGATCCGATGTAATAATAGCAGAAGTAGAGCCCAAGATAAACGTCGTAAGCTTCTTAGCACCATGAAGACGAGCTAGACAGTCGAGCTTGCGATGAGCAAGATCGACACTCATATCCATGATGCTTCCAATTACAGGCCATCCTCTCGGCCCAGGAATGGATAATCCTTTCTTACATCTTCCAGCCCATGCACAACCTCCATGACTAAACCAGGAGACGACAATTGTTCAAACAACAGTAAGAATCAGTGCAACATAAATAGTCCACTCACGCCATGCATAAACATCATTAGAGGAGTGAAAGAAACAACCACGACCATCTTTTGCAAAGACAATTATAGCATAAACCCACCACCCCCCACCACCTCCAGAGCTTCCATGAATATCCATTTTCAGAAATGACTTGCGAAGATAAAAAGAAAAGAATGATGCAACTACACACCAGTAAAGACTGTTCTCAGGAAGCGCAATCCTTCATCCACCTATCTTTAAATCCTTATTCTCCATCGTCGTCTCCTTGTGTTTCTTATCTCATAGAGTTCAGTTGTCAATGAGGGAGAGGGAAAGGAGTAGAAAGAAGACTGGAGGGTTTCGTCGTCTTCTGCTCCTTCTTCTTTTGTGTAACCATGCAGCAGCAGCCCCTTGGAGGCTCAGTGAAACCTAAGGCCCTCCCCGGAGACGAGAAAGTCGATGGCGCTTACAGTTCTCCAACACTCTTCACGACAATGGTTCAAGTCACAAGGCAACGCACCTACAGTCATGAACAACGCAAGTCATTACTAAAGAAATAACATACAAAGCCAACACACAACAACAACAAAGCCCAGATATGCCAGCACCCAAGACCGAATGCACATTAGGGAGCCTACGGGTCGTTAAACAAAAGGCACCCTCGTGCTGTACAAAAGAAAAAATAATAATAAATAAAAAATAAATAAAAGTGAATAGCCACCACAAACAATCCAGCACCCATGCGAATAGCTGCAACAAATAGTCCAGCACCCAAGCGAACAGCCACACCGAGGAGGAGCCCATGGGGCAAGGTAAGGCGTGCTACGCACCAGCATGAGGAACAAAAAAAAAAAAAAGCACCAGCGCTCAGAGCAGAGCATCGAGCCACTGAGGGAGGAACCTGCAGTTGCAGAGTTAGGGAGAAGAAAACCTTGGCCTCTGTTGCAAAAGGGAGAGGCGGCAGAGCAGGTAGGGAGCGTGCAAACGAAAGGTATAGGGTTTGGAAATTAAGAGCGGGAGGTGTAGGGTTAGGTTAAGAAAGAGGGAGGGAACGAGGGCGGGGCACGTGGGCTTCATGTGTGCCTACCCTTTAGTTATTTATAAAAAAAAATGTTTTTAAATTATTTATTTAATTTATATTTATTTTTTTTTGTTTTTTTTTGTTTTTTATTTATTCATTATCGTAAATTATTATATATATATTATTTAATTTGTTTATATTTTTATTTATTTATAATTATTAAAAAAAAATTATATAATTAAATTAAAAAATAAAATAAAATAAATTAGATTGTTTAGATTTAGTTTAAAAATTGCTTAAAAATTTTCTTAAACTTTAATTATTTAAGAATATTATAAGTTTTAAATATTAAAATTAAATATTTATGTTATAAGATAAGGATTAATCAAGGTAAGTGAGTATATTTTATTAGTATAATTAATAGGATTAATTAAAAATAATTACTCATTAGTAATTAATGTTTAAATTATATTTAATTTTGTGATTCATATTTAAACTAATTAAAGTGATTAATTAGTTTTTAAACTAAAGGTTTAAGGACTTAGAACAAGATAAACGAGAGGGGGCTTCATGCGCACTAGGCAGGTAAGTTAGAGAAATTGGCTAGTATGGTGCAAATCTAGCATAGCTACCGGGCGAGGGAGTCAATAGTTTTCGTAGGCGAAGAAATCAAGCTTAGACACTTTAGCCCTAACCTAGCCACCTCCCCTAATGAGAGTAACGTTTGTTTACAGACAAGTAACAAACTTACGCCTAACCTTGTTTTCTAGTTAAGTTGTGCAAATGTGAAATGTCCTTGAACTCACCCTGACAACTTTGGTTGATGTAGGTTAAATCATATAGGATGGTTAGGACTCGAGGAATCGAGGTAGAGGGGCATCGTCGCAGGGACTGTCAGCGCTACCACCACCATCGCCTGAACTAGCTCTCATATTGAGCTCTTTAGAGGCCATAAATGAGACTTTAAAGGGGCATCAACCGACAGGGATAGAAGTGGAGCCCCCACCATCTGGAACAGGTAATTCAGAAGCATCGAGGGATTCAGGGGGAGGACCTCCACCCGAAGACATCACTAGAGAACTGCAAAAGATCAAACTTCTGGAGTTTTATGGGGGTTATGCTAGTGAATGCGCAGAAGCATGGTTGGAAGGCATGACAAGGTGTTTTTCCTTAAGGGACTATGCGTCCACCTCATAGGCGAAGATAGTGATTTTTCAATTGAGAGACAGTGCCTTGAACTGGTGGGGCAACCTGGAAAGACAACTGCATCTTACCATGCACACCGTATCTTGGGAACTTTTTAAGGAGAGGTTCCAAAGGAAATATCTGTCAGCCTACTATGAGGAACAACAGGTAGAAGCTTTTCATGCTCTAGTACAGGGAAACAAAACCATAGAAGAATATGAGATTAGGTTTATGGAATTGGTCAAATATGTTTCATATATGGATAATGACCAACGACAGGCAGAACGTTTTTCCTATGGGTTGAACCCTAATATAAGGGCTATGGTGCAGATGTGGAAACCGTCTTCGGTAGCGGAAGCTGTGGAAAATGCCCGTTATGTGGAGGAACACATGAACTTAACCGGAGGCATGAGACCGACCTTTCCGCATCATCCTGGATTCGTGGGGAAGGTCGCTAAGACATTTTCCAAGGGTGGGGGATCAAGGCCACCCCCATATGGTAACAGAGTCGCACCAAGGACAATAGTTGCAGGGATTTTAATGGCAGCAAGTGCAACATCTCATTCATCACCAACCTCAGGGAGAAACTACTAGGGGCAGGGGTTCCAGGGGAAGGAACTCATTTCAGAGACAGTCACAGAACAGTGTGCAGGTTCAATCTCATGTTACCTATTGGGGATGTGGAGGACCCCATTACCAGCGTGACTGCCCAGAGTTACAATCTGTATTAGTGCATAGAGAAGGAAAGGCCCCGATGGGAAGAGCAAGTAGCAACCACCAAATTTACACAACGGTTAATAATTGCCAAGCCGAACATCAATCCACGGTAGTGGAGTCATCAGGTATGCTAAATCATATCAATGTAAAGATTTTATTTGATTCTGGTGCTACAGATAGTTTCATTTCACCATCTACATTAGAAAAGAGTGGGTTGGTAGCCTACGAGCACGATGACTTTGAACAAGTCGAGATAGCTTCGGGGGAAAAACAAGCAGTAGGACCTATTGTTGATAATTGTAAAGTAGACCTGGGAGTGTGTACTACCAATTTGAAGGTATACGTCACTTCTCTCAGGGCGTATGACCTAATCATTGGAATGGATTGGTTAGAAGCTCATCGAGCTTTGGTAGATTGTTTCACAAAAATGGTGCTTTTTGTTGACAATGGAGGAAGACAAGTAGAGATCCACGGTGTACAGAGAAAGGTGTCATTACACTTTATCTCAACTATGAAGGTTAAGCGATGCTTGAGGCAAGGGTGTCGACTATATGTAGTGGAATAAGTGAATGAAAGGAAGGGACCCTCATTAGATCAGTACCTGATATTGTCATAATTTAAGGATATTTTCCCAAACGAGTTAGCAGGGTTACCTCCTGAGAGGGAGCTTGATTTTACTATTGAGATAAAACCTGGTGAAGAACCAATTTCCAAGACTCTGTATCGGATGACAGCATCGTAACTTTGTGAGTTGTAAATGTAGTTGAAAGAGTTACTGGACTTAGGGATAATAAGGCCCAGTGTCTCACCTTGGGGTGCACCAGTAATTTTTTTAAAGAAGAATGATGGTTCCTTATGATCGTGTATAGATTACAAGGACTTGAACCATGCTATAGTGAAAAATAGGTACCCAATGCCATGAATATATGACCTCTTTGATCAGATGAAAGGAGCGGCGGTATTCTCAAAGATTGATTTACGATTAGGGTATCACCAGTTAAGGATTAAGGAAGGCGATATCCCAAAAACTTCCTTTCGAACTCAGTTTGGGCATTATGAGTTTGTTGTAGTACCTTTCAGATTGATGAATGCACCAACAATATTCATGAGCCTCGTGAATGGCATATTTAGGAAGTACTTAGACCATTTTGTACAAGTCTTTCTAGATGACATCCTCATCTATTCAAAAAATGAAAGAGAACATGAGGAACACTTATGAGTGGTGTTGTCATGCCTTAGAGAGAACAAATTGTATGGGAAGTTGTCGAAGTGTTCCTTCTTCCAGAGAGAGATCCACTATTTAGGTCATATCATTTCCAGTGAAGGAATCTTTGTGGACCCAGAAAAGGTAAAGGCCATTATGGAGTGGCCAGTGTTGAAAAATGCCCATGAGGTGAGAAGCTTCATGGGGCTAGTAGGTTATTATCGAAGATTTGTGGAAGGATTCTAAAAAATAGTGAAACCCATCACCACTTATTAGTGCAATGGGGTCAGGTATGAATGGATAGAATAATGTGATAGTGCATTCATTGAGCTTAAGAGGTTACTAACTAGTCCGCCAATTATACAAGTGTCGAATATGGAAAAGGACTTCACAGTCCGCATGGATGCCTTGAAGCAAGGGTTGGGGGCCATGATAATGTAGGATGGAGGAGTGATAGCTTATGTGTCAAGGAAGTTAAAGAAACACGAAGAGTTATACGTGACTCATGATTTAGAGTTCGTAGCTGTAATGCTAGCTTTGAAACTTTGGAGGCACTATCTTGTGGGGTGAAACTTTCATCTGAAAACAAACCATCAAAGTTTAAAACATCTCTTCACTCAAAGGGATCTGAATTCCAGGCAAAGGCGATGGAGTGAGTTTATGAGTGAGTACGATTTTGGTATTTTGTACATCAAGGGGAAGGAAAATGTGGTCGTAGATGCCTTGAGTAGGAGGCCATGTGTCTTCTCCTTGGTACCATTAATGGTCAATCTAAGGGAACGTGTGTTGACGCAACTCCAAGGAGACAGCTGGTATTTAAAAGTTACTTCAAACCTCCATAGTGGGAGGCAATTAGATCCAAAGTATGAAGGATATAGTCTGGAAGCAGACGAACTGTTAAGATATCGAGGAAGGATGTACATCCCTAAAGATGGGGATATTCGAAGCATCATACTGAAGGAAGCCCATAGAGCACATTATTGTGCGCATACGGGTGTGAAGAAGATGTACGCAGACATGAGGAAGCTCTTCTTCTGGGTAGGTATGAAGCGCGATGTAGTCCATTTCATCGCCAAATGCCTAGAGTGTCAACAAGTGAAAGCTGACCACCATCACCTGACAGTCCTCCTACAACCACATGATGTTCCTATGTCCAAGTGGGAAGTCATTTCTATGGATTTTGTTGTGGGGTTGTTGCTCACATCTCATAGACATAATGCCATTCTTGTGATAGTTGATAAGTTAACCAAGAGTCCTCATTTTATTCTGGTTAGAGACACTTACGATGTCACTAATGTGGCACGTGTGTTTGTAAGTGAGGTCATCTGTTTTCACATGATACCTAAGAAGATCATTTCAGATAGGGACTCCAGATTCACTTCCATATTTTGGACAAGTTTGAAGTCATCATTGGGGACTCAGTTGAACTTAAGCACAACTTATCATCCTAAAACAGATGGACAAACTGAGAGGGTAAATCAAGTCATGGAATACATGCTTAGGATGTATGTCATGGATAATCAAACCCAGTGGGAGAAGTACCTACCTTTGGTAGAGTTTGCATACAATAACAATTTTCATAGCTCTATCGGAATGCCACCCTACGAATCTTTGTATGGAAGCCCATGCAGAACGTCGTTGAGTTGGGATAGATTAGAAAACCGAGTAATAGTTGGGCCATAATTGATTCAAGATATGAAGGAATAGGTGATTCAAATTAGGAAGAGAGTAAAGGAAGCACAGGATAGGAAGAAAAGTTATGCGAATGCACACAGGACCGATCGAAGTTATGAAGTGGGAGACTACGTTTTCATTCGTATCAGGCCTAACAAGATTACCATATAGTTCGGGAAGGGGACAAAGTTGTCACCTCGATTTATAGGACCATTCAGAATCCAAGAGAAAATTGGACCCGTTGCCTATCGTCTCATAGTGCCACCCCACTTGCATAAAAATCATAATGTTTTTCATGTATTTGTTTTACATCTATATGTTGTTGATGAATCACATAAACTAAATTGGAAGGAATTGTAGGTATTGGATGTGGGAACTCTCAGAGTAGAACCGTTACGCATATTGGACCATAGAGTTCGATAGCTCAGGAATCGTCTGGTAGACCAAGTTAAGGTCCAATGGGACAAGTATAGTCCAGGATCTTCTACTTGGGAAGACACAGAGACACTACGATGAGACTATCCCTCACTTTTTTGACCACCTTGAGAATATGTTTCTTGAAGGTGGGGTGTATGTAACACCACCTTTTGACTTAGACAGCCAGGATTACCTGAGCCCTACACACTTTTATTTTCTATTCACAAGTGAAGCTATTAAATGATACACTTGAAATTTTAGACATATACATTTTATGAATGTTTAAATATACTTGGATAATGATGGATATAATGCGATATATTGTGAGAATGTAAATTTTATGAATGTTTAAATATTATTGATGATGATGGATATGATGTGATCTACTATGTGAATGTAAATTCTCTGAATGTCTAATTGTTATGGATAATGATGGATATGATGTGACATATTGTGTGAATGAGAATCCTATGAAGATTTAAATGCTATTAGAATGATGTTGGATATGATGCAATCTATTTTGTAAATGATAATTTTATGAATGGGTGTCGAAATTGAATTATGGGATATTATGAGATCTATTTCTAACTTGAAAACTTTGATGTTAAGTTGCTGGTATGTGGATACCGAATTGAAATTATGGTTGTATGCAATTACATGATGATAATACATAGAAATGTATGAGTTTTTGTTACAGACTAATTTACAGGTTATGGGCTATGAAATAGCCAAGGGATAATGATGATGAAAGTGGATGTCATGACCACTAGCTGAGAAACAATATGGTATGAATATTTGTATGTGAAATTATATTGGTTTGGATGCATTGCTATGATATGTGGACCAGTGCAGGATTTCAGGCGGTGAGACTGCCCAAAACTGAATAGATGATGACAAAACTCCCAACAACACGGTGTCACTGTATATTCCATTATAGGGTGTGGACCCTAGTCTTGTTAGGAGGGGTGGAGGCATTTCCCATCGCGTATCCTCCGAAACCTGAAGTCATGGGAGGGCGATGTTAGCTCACGCTCCCCTAGACATGTGATGATGACTGCCAGTTGCCTGCTGGGGAAGCTTGGTCAAGATAGTGACACTTCTGCTTACGGGTTGTATTTGGAGTTAGGTCAATATAGTTGACGCTCCAAGATAGTCCAGCAGAGGAAGGATAGGAATGGAAGATGGAAGTAAGTTAGGGAGGAAGGATGAGAAGAAATAGTTGAGAGTGTATGGAGATTTTCCCTATGTTGGAACTTATTTTTTTCCTTCTGAAGAGAAAATGCATATATATATGAATATTCATAATTATGTAATTAAACTACAATTGTCTAAATAACATTGTTGAGCTAGATAATTGAAATTAAAGGATTTCAAAAACATTTGTTTGGTTTATTTTCTTTCATAAAATGAATAGTCTTGATGAATGGATTGGATGCATATGGAAATTACTATAGAGATGATAGTTATTGATATTAGTACATGAACGAGACTTGTATGTACTAGCTACACATGCATTTCTTGCGTATGTACACTAGTATGAATGAGTTTCTTGGCTTACTTATTAATAATGATGGTTATTTGTTATGAATGTGTGAACCATGTTTCTTTTCCCTTGTATCATAAAATACCTTAACTTTGAGACGAAGTTTCCTAAAAGGTGGGTGTATGTAACAACCGTAGTTAAATAGTTGCATAGGGTTTATCAAGTATAGCTAATTAAATAATTAATTGTCCTAGTGTGTATTAGTTAAATAAACATTATTTATTAATAATATTATTTATTTATTTATTTATTGTTTAATATATGTTGATTAATTAATTAATTGATTAATTAACACATTTAAGGTTTGGGTAAAGAATTCAAGGCTTAATAACTTTAATTTATTTATTATAAAACTTTACGTATGACAAGGGATAGGGTATTGAATGGAGGGATAAGGTAGTAAATGGAGAGATAAGGTGGGTGGACTTAAATGAAGGAGGAGGTGGTGAATGGGGAGGATATGACTGGGTAGAGGCCTTCGAGAGTTTTTATAAAATTTTGGGGAGAGGAGCATTATTGCAGGAGCAGGACTGTATTTTATGTTTGATATTTTTCTGGTTTTGTAGTTTTTGTGGATTGTTACAGGGCTGCACCAAGTTGATGGGAGTTTTGGGCTCGAGGACCAGGAATCCTCACAGAATACTAGAGCTAGGGAGCCAGACAGGCTCCGTTCCTAGCTGACAAGGAGGAAGATTCAGTTTTGGGCAGAATTTTGGGCAAAGCAGCAGAGAGGACAGCCAGAGATCGGGGATTTAGCATCAGACGGAGGTATGTTTATTTATGTATTTTCATGAATATGTGGTGTTTTGTGATGGTTATGTAATGTATTAGCATGTTGTTCATAAATTTAAATTTTTGTTGCTTATATGTTGAATAAGGAAATTGCTTATTGCTTATACATCGAAATAATCTTAATTGTTTAACTTTACGAATTGTATTAGGCTTTGTTAAATTAGGTTCTTACAATTTATTACACATGTCCTCTACGTATTGGATGAGTGACGTCAACCATGTCAACATGAGGACACCTTTTCCATGTCCCTGTCCTGAAGGATCAACAGGCTCTACAATCAAGGTTTATTTCAATTGGGTTTGACGGGAAATTCATATTACTCCATTAGATTCATGTCATTGGGATATTTTCATATCAGTGATATAAATGAACCTGAATACTCCACTGCAATGATCGATCATGATTTCTCCAATTGATTTCCCAATGGATCGAGGCACTATATCACATCTCGGAGTCTCCTCTGTCGAAGTTCCATTATGAACTTAAATATGGTTCTCTATGAATAATATGAACTCCAATGTTCGGTGGATATCTTCCCATCCCTGGATCCAATGGTAAATGGTTAAGGTTGATTCACCAAAGGCATGGGGTCTGACAAGGTTCCCCTCCTTGGTGCTTCTTTCAATCACCGACTGACACATGTTCCCTCTGGACACCCTGGTAGTCCTAGTCAGCAAGATACATCATGATTATGTCATCTCATCACTTTGTATCATTAAAACAAGACCACTGTGATCTATGATGGAGATTTATCGTGGACTTGTCTCAATGGTTGACTTAGATCATCCCCCAAAATCCCATTTTTGGACTATGTCCACCTTGGCTTCCAGGGTTATCCTGACTAGGGAAATATGGCCATATTAACCATAAGCATCTAATGGTCCAATATCATCCATGGAAATCCTCAGATATTTCAATGACCCTCCTCGATTTTAGAGTGCACACTCCATGAGCATCACACTCAACATCGATGGAGGGTTGGGATCTCTTTTCTCCACCAGATAAGTGACTGAGGTCTTGTCTCCACTTCATCCCGATGAAAGTCCCATATTTAATTCTCATGGAAAATCTACTACAATGATCCTCTGAAGCGAATTAGGGTTTCTCCACTAGCTTAACAGTTTGAGTATGTACTTAGTCATTTTCGTGAGGGTTTTTCATTGTGTTATCCTGTAGGGTTTTTGGGTTTACGAGAGACTTCGTCTGGGTCAAAATCATAACTTCGTTCACCCAAGGTCTCGACACCGTGTCGCATAGGTACAAACACATAAACAAATACAAATATTTAGGAAAACAAAACACATAAGTAGATACATTGAGTAGGGATATCTTTCCACTCTATATTATATCAAAATCTAGGCTATTTACCTATTCACACTCCTGTGTGCATTTTTATTCTTACCATAATCATCCATTTCCCATGCTTGAAATAGGCTATATTTGCAATTATTTCACTAAGGATAAGGACTTCTCAAAATATTAGATACAAGTCTTCTCATACAAATGTATTCTATGTAAAAAAAATACCATTACTAGGAAGGGAACAACAAGCTCACCATTTAGGTATTCACATCAAACATCATCATATAAATTATCAAATCCATTCATTCATTCAAGTTAATATACAAAGAAATACAAGTGACTTATCTACAATTTCTGAGATATGATGGCCGTTATTGTAGGGTGAATCTCTCTCCACCTAACCGTAGGACAGGTTGCACTGATCTCTGCTACAACCAACCACCCCTAAGATAGGGTAAAATTTCATGAGAGGATATCTACAAGATTTTTAGGAAGTCTCTGCAGCTTCTCTTCTCTCTTTGTCTACATCTTCTCTTGTCCTATGCCCATCCATTTTCACTCTATCCCCATCTATCCCTACGCCCTCCTTTTTCATGTCTTCTCCCCTAGGGATTCACAGATCATACCAGAATTAGCCTGAAGGTACATTTCCCATCCTTCCTTATCCCAAAGAAGTTGTTGCGACTACTATATTGACTGATAATCAGTTTCTATGGTCGAGGACAATTTAGGTTTGCACCATTTTTAATTAGATAAGGTACTTCTTTGCAGATTCATTTAATTTAGTAATGGAATCCCTCTTTCATGTTCCTCTCATGACATCATAACCTGTGAATTCCATCCCTTCAACAATATCTCAACATTTCTTTGTTACATTAAAAATCAAATACATACATTACAAATTATATTAAGGTCCATTGTCTTTCCTTAATCACATGTAGATATGTCTATAGTTTTGTCATAATAATACTTATAATCACATATTGGGGGAAATGAGGGTGTTACACTCCCCTGCCCATTAAACGAATACCACCCTTGGTGTTCTATCTGTCGCAAACTGAAATATCCCTGATCCCATTGATCAAGATATTTGCTACTGATCTATTGTTATGTCTTGCAGATTTGATACACTGGGGGTTTCTGGATGCGTTTCAGTTGTATGTTTGATATATTGATGGTTATTTCATGTACATGTGGGTTATTTCATGCTCATCTTGGTTATTGCATGTGCATGTTGCATTTTAATGGTTTTTACAACAAAGAAAGGACGCATGCAGAAGTAAAGAACATCAACAACCCAATATCATGTATTATACAGTTCAAGCATGGAAATACAATAGCCTATTGGAAATATAGAATATAAATGTTAGCTAGATATCATGGATCATCACTGGAATACAAGAAAATAGCATTAAAATACCCGTGATTAGAAGATGATAGTAGATCTTATGCATGCACGGATAGATCGACAAAATATGTGATTCCATAGAAGTACGGTAACCGCTACCAACTGGAAAATGCATCTAGAATAATAGACTGTCATAATGCACTAGAAGATGATCCAATAGAAGCACCCTGGCCTCTAGACTGAAATAGATGAGTGTCGGATCTCGGATCAGGTCTCTGAGGCACTGGATCTGGACCCTTGGGGGGTTTTCATACCTCCTGGGACACTAGATGCTCCCCAAAGGATTCCACCAATGAAATCTGATGCTATATGTCTCAAATCGATGGTCTCACAAAATTTGTAACTTGGTCAAAAGGAATTTCTCGGATCTGCTCTGATACTCTGCATGCAACCCCAAATGTGTATCTGGAAGAGTTGTGCCCTAAATGGATGGATGATTCAATATGAAAGATTCCACCATCCAAATCTGACGATATATGGCTCAATAGAATAAACCTGGATGGATCTCAAATGGTTTGGAAGGAAATTGCAATCTAGACTTGGATTTTGTTCAGCTCTCCAAACCCTCAAACTCACTTGCACCCTTGTTGGTTGAGTTACACACTCTACAATGGATACTTCTGAAAAGTATGGTGAAATACCTAGATGGTATCTTTGATGGGCTAGGGTGTGTCTCTCAACACTGAAACCAATCAATGTTGGTGGTTTCCTCCAGAAATCCACAAAACAATAAGGTTGGCTCTCTTCTTCCTCTGGGAACTCTCAACATCAAATCATAACAATGCATAATGAGGAATTAGATCAAATTCCTCCCTTTATACCTTTCCCAATCTAATCCACCATTGACATCACTTAATATAGGCATGTTTTCTCCTAAGGAGAATAATTAATTAATTAAGTCCCCCTTTAGCACCTTTTCATTCTAATTCTTCGTTGACTTAGGCTTAAGTGACTTTTCCTAAGTATTTTGGCTTAATTCATCGTTTAGCCATCAATTCCTCCATATTTATCCATCTTGTTCCATGTTTGTGTCTGACTATAGTCTACATGAACACATAGAGTACTAAGTCACTCCCTGCTAGGATACTCTTGGGAGCAGGACATCACAATCCTCCCTTCCCGAGATTTCTTGTCCGCAAGAAACATCAATCCTAGGTGTTGTAAGATATGCTCTCCCTCCCATGTGGCATCCTCCACTAGAAGACCCCTCCATCTAACCAAGCACTCCCTGATGATCCTTCTCCTCAATCTACTCTCTCTCTCTTCTCTAATACATTCTTTGGCACTAGCTCCAACTGACCCTCCTCATACAAGGGTGGCAGCTCCTCTGAAATGCTAACCTATTGTCCCAAAACCTTTTTAAGGAAAGAGACATGAAAGACGTTATGAATCTTTCTACCTTCCGGTAGCTCTAGCTCATATTCCACCTCGCCTATCCTCCTGATGACTCTGTATGGCCCATAGAAATTTGGATTCATCTTCAAGGAGGATTGTCTATATGGTTGTAATTGTAGGAAAACCAATTCCCCTACCTCAAAACTATGCTCAACTCTATGCCGGTCTGCATATGTCTTCTGCTGGTTCTAAGCTGACTGCAAGTTCTCCCTTACTGATTGAATAATCCTCTGACTCTCCTCCACCCATTGCTTGGCCCCCGGGACCCTGTTGTCCCCAAACATAGTCTCCATAAAGGAGGGTGCATCGTATCCATACAATGCCGCGAATGGTGACATCTTGATAGACATATGGTAAGTTGTGTTGTATCAATACTCATCCATATGTAACCATCTCACCCAAGTGCGTTGATGCCTCCCCACATAGTTCCTCAAATACCCATCCACCCATTTGTTGACGATATCTTTCTACCCATCTGTTTGTGGGTTGTAGTTGGTACTCGTGGCTAGCTTTGTGCCTATCAACGTGAAACGCTCTTGCCAAAATGTGTTGATGAAGCGCCCATATCTATCACTGACTATCTACCTGGGTTACCCGTGCAACCAGAATACCTCCCTGAAAAACAAACCTACTACCTGTATGGCCTTATAGTCTGTGGGTATGGTGAAGAAATGTGCAAATTTGGTCAGTCTGTCGACCACCACAAATATATATTCCTTTCCCTGCACTCTAGGAAGGCTTGTAATGAAATCCATGGAAATGATCTCCCATTTATTCTCTGGAATGGGTAGAGGTTGTAGTATCCCTGCATGGTGTGTCTTCTTGGACTTGTTCTGCTGACAAGTCATGCACTCTAGTATGTGATTCAACACATCATCCTTGAGACCCTTCCCTGAGAATCTCTGCCTAATATGCCTGTATGTTTTGAAGTACCCCTGATGCCCTACTATAGGCGAATCATGACATACCTTCAGAATTTTTCCCTTCAAGGTGGATTCTATAACCAACTAGATCCTATCCTTGTATAAAATGACATCATCAAGAACCCGATATCTATCATCCATCACCTGTCTATCCATCACCTCACAATAATTTTTTTTTTGGGAGTATTCCACCAACAAATGAGCTTTCCAATCTATACAGATTTCCATCATCGAACATTCTACTGGCCTCCTAGAAAACGAATCTTCCATGATATTCCTTTTTCCCTTAACATACTCAATGTCAAATTCAAAGGCTTGGATAATTGATACCCACTTCTACGGCCTCTCACTAAGGTATTTTTGATCAAGGAAATACTTGAGACTATTATGATCAGTCTTCACAACAAACCTGCTACCCACCAAATATTGCCTGAATTTGGTTAAGGCATGCATGATCGCTAGCATCTCCTTGTCATAAATATAATAGAGTCTCTCCGACTGATTGAGAGTTATTCTCTCAAACACAATGGGGTGGCCCCCCTGCATCAAAACTGCTCCAATCCCCACCCCTGATGCATCGCACTCTAAGACAAATGACTATGAGAAGTCTGGAAGGGATAGAAAAGGGCAGGTGCTCATAACCTCCTTCATTTTGTCGAATGTATGTTGTGACTCCTCTGTCCAATGAAAGTCACCGTTCTTTGTAAATTCTGTGAGTGGTGCTCCAAACTGTGAAAAACCCTTGACAAACCTCCTATAGTAACTGCATAACACAAAGAATCCTCTCAGTTCCATAAGATTCTTGGCCATTGGCCAATCCAAAATGGTTGTGATTGTTTCCTAATGAACTTGTACTCACAGCCCACTGATGATATGCCCCAAGTACAGTAGTTCTCTCATGCCAAATTCACATTTGGATTCCTTGGCATATAAATATTATGCTTGCATGATACCCAAGACCTCCCCCAAATGTGCTAGATGCTCATCCCATGTCTTGTTGTAGATCAATATGTCGTCGAAGAATACCAAGATGTACTTCCTAAATTTTCCTCTAAAGATATGATTCATGAAATACTGGAAAGTGGCTGGTGCATTGGTCAATCCAAACGACACGAACAAAAACTCAAAGTGTCTGAAATGGCACCGGAACATTGTCTTCCCAATGTCCTACTCCCTGATGATGATCTAATGGTATCCTGAGCATAGATCAATCTTAGTGAAGAAGGCTGCCCCATGTAACTCATCCATCAGCTCATCTATGCATGGAATGGGGTAACCTTTCTTGATCGTTTTCTTGTTGAGCGCCTCTAGTCGATGCACATCCATAACGTCCCATCCTTCTTTAGTACTAGGAATACTGAAGATGAAAAAGGACTCAGGTTGGTCCTGATGTGCCCCATAGCAAGAAATTCTTTGATTTCTTTGTCAATCTCATCCTTGAATTTCTTGGGGTGCCTGTAGGGTTCTATAATCACCAGTGTAGGCCCTGCCTCTAACTCAATCATGTTATCAAAACCCCTGTCGGGAATTCTCCCTGGTGGTATCGGCCCAAATACTGACTCATACTGACCCATAATCTCTTTGATCTGTGGGTGGTAATGCTCCCTACCCTCGAAATCCTTTTGCATGGTGATCAAACACTTTGTTGTGTAAGCCACATCTCCATGAAGAATGAGATGCCCCATCCTCTTTGTCGATACTTCTCAAGGTTCTCCTGTAGACATGCCCCTCAGAAAAACTCGCGATCCACTGACATTTATGAATATCATGGTCAACGTCTGATAGTTGAACCCAATCTCCCCCAATGAATACAACGACTATACCCCTAGCAGTACATTAGTATCAGATAGCTCAACTACATAGAATGTATCTGTCAGGGTGTAGTTTCCTAGTTTGACCTCTAGGTTAGGGATCATATCTAGGCATGTCATTGTGTATCCATATTCCACTGCTTCATGGAATCCCTCAAACTCCTCCATGTGTAACCCCCCTCCTGGCTACTAAGGATGCACCTATGAATTTGTGGGTGGCCCCACCATGAACTAACGTTGTCATGCGTTGCCCCTGTATAAGTTCCTTGAGCCTAAGAGTGTTGTACCTGGGTATTCCTGAAAAGGTGGCTATGGTTCCCCCTTTCACCTCTCTACTAGTTTTTTCCTCCTCCTTGGGTTGTACCCTGGCCGATATCTGAGGTTTCTTCAGCTGTTGCTCTGGCTCATGAATGGTCTCAGTCTCTGAATCAATGTTTGTCAGTGCCTCAACATCCTCATCCTCCTCCTCACTGCCTGATTACACTTCAATGTAGTGGATTTGTCCCTTTCCCATGCATCTGTGCCCTGGGACCCAAGGGTCTCTGTAGGAGAACCAAAGCTTCTTCCTCAATAAATCCCATCGTGTATCATCATCCAAATTGGTCTTGCCCTTCCATTCCCTTTGAGGATTCTTCTGATCATTGTCTCTCTGTGGTACAAAGGGTTTGGTGAAGGGTTTAGTTTTTGGCACTGAATCTACCAAATCTCTAGTGCATCGGATGACATCCTGCAAGGTATGAGGCCAATAGGCCTTAACCCATCCTATCAAGAGTTTTGTGAGCCCTTTTGTGAATAACATGACCAATTGGGGCTTAGATATGTATGTCACTACCACTTCTACCCTCTGAAACTCTGAGATGAATTCCTTTTCTATGCCAGTTTATCTCAACTGGGGTAGATCTCTGAAATGGATCTCTGGATCCCTCCTATCAAATATATCCATGAGTCTCTCTATGAACTTTTTGTAGAAGGTGATGCGATTGTGACCCAATTTCAACAATCTGTGATACCACCACTCATGTGCCTCACCCTCCAAGTATAGGGTGGTGAAACTAATGGCCTACGACTCGATCATCTAATTGAGCTTGTAGTAGGTGTCTAGTTTTTGTACCCAAGATCTGGCAGTGCATTTGGATGATCCATCAAAAGAAGGTATGGTGACTTTACCAACTTTCTAGATGAAATCAATTTTATGCCCCTGCTACTGCTGTTGTTGTGGTCCTCCCCTTTGTGGCTCTCTGGGGTGGTTCCTGAGTCTGAGTCCACAATACTCGACTAAGGTCATATCCTACTAGAATTCATGGCCCAATGCTGCATACTCTCTACGATACTCTGCAATGTCCTTTGCATAAGTGGGCGGTCTCTGCGTTATTAGTATCTTTGCTGCTACCGGGACTGCCCTCTGGAAACTGGGAAACACTGGGCGTGGAATCCTACTTGCAAAGGTGTATGTGTGAGTAGGTGACTAGGCTCTACTACCTGCCCCTGAGTTCCCCTGTGCTGCATGTGGGGCTTGTGTGCTCGGAGTGTCAACCATAGCCAGTCTATTCGCTACCTGAGCCAAATATTGAGACATGGTCCACTGACTAGCTAGCATGTCACTGATAACCTTCATGAAGGTTGCATTTTGATCCATAGGGCCCTTACCACTGCCCTCTGGTCACTCATATCTGTCACCTAGCCTCCTCTGTACTTCACTCTCTTCTCTTCTATGTGCTTATCTGTGTGCCTCTTCTGCTTCCTCTGAATTGGGAGGGAAGGGAGGAAAGTTAGGCCTATCCCTTCTCTCCTTGCGCATGTTGTAAGTGACATATTCATCATCTCAGTGCTCATGGCCATATGGTTCTTCTGTTGTATTCATTATCTTTATTCACAGGCTGGCAGGACTAAACCTCTAATACCACTGAAATATCCATGATCTTGCTGATCAAGATATTTGCTACTGATCTATTGTTTTCTCTTACAGATCTGATACACTGGGGGTTTTTGGATGCATTTCAGTTGTATGTTTGTGATCTTGATGGTTATTTCATGTGCATGTGGGTTATTTCATATGCATGTTGGTTATTTCATGTGCATGTTGCATATTTATGGTTTTTACAGCATATAAAGGACGCATGCAGAAGTAAAGAACATCAATAGCCCAATATTATGTATTATATTGTTCAAGCATGGAAATAAAATAGCCTACTGGAGTACAAGAAAATAGCATAAAAATACCTGTGATTAGAAGATGATAGCAGATCTGATGCATGCAGGGATAGATCAACAAAATATGTGATTTTGAAGAAGCACAGTAACCACTACCAACTGGAAAATGCGTTTGGAAGAATAGACCATTGAAATGTGTTGGAAGCTGCTCCAATAGAAGCACCCTTTCCTCTAGACTGAAATGGACGAGTGTCGGATCTCTGATCTAGTCTCTGAGGCACTAGATATGGACCCCTGGGGGGTTTTCACACCTCATCGGACACTGGATTCACCCTAGAGGATTATGCCAACAAAATCTGATGCTATATGGCTGAAAATGATCATCTCGTCAAATGTGGAATTGGTTCGGAAGGAATTGATTGGATCTGATCTGATACTCTGCATACAACCCCAAATATCTTTCTGGAAGAGTTGCACCCTAAATGGATGGATGAGGCAATATTAAATATTCCATTGTTATAATCTAATGATATATGGCTCAATAGAAGCGCCCTGGATGGATCTCAAATGGGTCAAAATGAAACTCCAATCTGTACTCAGATTTCGTGCAGCTCTCCAAACCCTCAAACTGACTTGCACCCTCATTGGTTGAGTTGCTCACTCTGCAATGGATACTCCTGAAAAGTACAGTGAAATACCTGGATGGTATCTTCAATGTCCTAGGGTCTGTCTCTCAACACCAAAACTATTCAATGGTGGTGGTTTCCTCCAAAAATCCACAAAATAGTAAGGTCAGCTCTCTTCCTCCTCTGGGAACTCTCAACATATAACAATGCATAGTGAGGAATTAGGTAAAATTCCTCCCTTTATACCTTTCCCAATCTAATTCACCATTGACCTTACTTAATCTAGGCACTTTTCCTCCTAAGGTGAATAATTAATTAATTAAGTCCCCCTTTAGCACCTTTTCATTCTAATTCTTTGTTGACTTAGGCTTGAGTGACTTTCCCTAAGTATTTTGGATTAATTCATCATTTAGCCATCAATTCCTCCTTATTTCTCCATCTTGTTCCTTGTTTGTGCCTAACTATAGTCTATGGGAACACATATACTACTAAGTCACTCCCTGCTAGCCTACTCCTAGGAACGGGACATCACACAAACATTTTATATACAGAAGTGAACAAAAAGAGGTATGCATGTTTCATGGCATCGTCCATTTCCCAAGTTACTTCATTGAGACCAAAGTTTTTTCACTACACCTTGACATGTGCAACGGTTTGGTTCTTTAGAGGGATGTCTCTACTGTTTAGGATACACTACGGTTCTGGAATGAAATCTCCCTATGGCTCTAGCTAGATCACAAACCAGTGAATTATGTTAGAAACATCATGTATATATTTCTTCAATAAGAAAACATGGAAAAAATTGTGTGCCTTCACTGTGGGAGGCAAGGACAATTTATAAGACAGAGGTCCCACTCTGTCCATAATTTCAAAAAGTCCACAAAATATGGGTGCCAAATTGGCACATGCTCCCATTTTTAAGGAGATTCTTCTAGGTTTAATTTAGAGATATACATGATCTCCTACTCTAAATTCTTAATGACTTATTTTGTTGTCTACATATCACTTCTGCCTGTCCTAGGCCACTTTCATTTTTTCTTTCTTTGGGTTATTTTTTGCTCAAGTTCCATTACAATATCGGGTCCAAAGGTAATTGTTTCCACTGGATTATCCCATTTAATTGGGATATTTCATTTTCTTCCATAGAGGGCCTCAAAAGGGCTCATTTTCAAGTATTCATGGTAACCATTGTTGTAGGAAAATTCTACCAGGGCTAGATACTCTTCCCATTTCATGGGTTCATGCATTACATGCAACCTTAAAATGTCTTCCAACATTTGGCTTACCCTCTCTATTTTTCCATCAATTTGAGAGGTACATTGTACTAAACAACAATTTTGTTCCACAACCAGCGAATGAAGATTTCCAAAATTCCGAGGTAAATTTTCCATCTCTCTCAGATATAATTTCGTTAGGAATCCCATGTAGTATGAATATTTCTTTCGTGAATATATTGAAAATATATATTTCCTTTCAATTGGAAATTACTGGAAGGAAGTGGGAAGATTTTCTCAATTTGTCCACAACTACTGTTGTAACAGATTTCAGAAATTGCTCTCATCTTTTGAAGCTTTCACTATCTAGTAATGTCTTAACCGGAGGCATACCTCAGGAATTTCTCAAGATGTGACATGTTGAGAGACTTTATCTTTCTTAGAATCATTTGGTTAGTGCCGAATCCACTCCCATATTTGGAGCACTTTCTAACGGCACCAGTCTGCAAAAACTTTCTCTTCAGAACAATGCTCTTAAGAGAGACTTACCTGGAAGCATAGGCCAACTTTCTCAAACTCTGTTTTATCTCTCTTTGACTGAGAATCATTGCACTAGTAGTATACCCCAGGAGATGAGCAACCTCACTGGATTGATCACGTTATATCTAGGTCGTAATTTTCTCTCTGGAAGCCTACCTTCTGCACTAGGAGGGATGTCCTCTCTTCAGCTGCTGCAACTCTCCGAGAACAACTTGGAAGGTAATATTCCCTATCAATTCAGTCAATTGAAATCTCTATTTGCACTACACCTTTCCAAAAACCAGTTTTCTGGAGAAATTCATCAGGTTTTTGCAAGTTTGCAGCAATTAACAAGATTACATATCAGCTATAACAAATTCAGTGGTAATATAACGGACAGCATCGAGATATGTTCCAGTCTCGAGATTTTGGATCTCAGTCACAACCAGCTAATCAACGTGATTCCATTACAAGTGGTTATCCTTTATAACCTACATTTCTACATTAATGTCTCACATAATGCACTCACAGGAAGGTTTCCTTCCAAACTAGGAGGAATGCAAATGGTTCTAGCAATTGACCTCTCTACCAATAATTTTTCAGAGAGCATGCCCAGCCAATTAGTGAATAGTGTTGGACTTGATTACCTTAATATTTCTTACAATCCACTATAAGGCACGATTCCAACATCAATCAGTCAACTCCCAGACCTTCAAGATATGGATTTCTCTTTCAATAAGATTTTTGGTCCCTTGCCTCTCTCTATGGAGAAATTAAGGAAGCTTAGGCATTTAAACATGTCATACAATAACTTCACAGGAGAAATACCATACTCCGGAGCTTTCAGAAAACTGAACTTTACACAATTCTTAGGAAACACTGCTCTCTGTGGAGGGTGGGTAGAGTTTTCCCCCTGTAAATTGAAGACAAAAGACCATCAGGATGCCAAAAGAAGGATAGTTATCTTGGCGACTTTGGTTGGGATAGGTTTTCCATCTGCATCTTGTCTAGTTTTAAGAATTTTAATATTTTTTTGTAGAAGAAAGCTTGCATTGTCAGAAATTGCTGCAACGAGATTAGGGACGATGCTTTAGAGACGAGAAAGTTCTCATTGGGGACGCGGATTTCCAGAGTTATCATGGAAAAGTTTTCAAACACTACAAGGTCAGAGCCAGTTCTGGCACCGACAGTTTCAAAAATTATTCAGACGGAGACAACGAGGCAAAGGATGATTTCAAGAAATATGGCCAAGATGGCAAAGAATGATCTCAGGTGTTTGCAAATTATGCCCCGCAGACTAATATTGAAGACACAGGTTTTGCAACCTATAGTAGCGGAGCCAATGCATCCAATAGCGATTTCACTAACTATGGATCCAACAACAATGTTCTTCATCATCGTTTTAAAAACTATGGCACTGACAGTAATGCAGGCGTTCATAATTTCAAGAGCTACGTAGACAACTCCAACATTGTAAAGAATGACTTTTCCAGCTAAGGCAAGGACGCCAACGGAATCTTGAGTGGTTTCTCTAGATACGTGGAGAACTCCAATGTTATCACCAACAACTTCAAAGGCTATAGTGAAGGTTTCAATGGACCCCTGGATCAATTTACTTCATACGCAGAAAACGATAACATTCCCAGAAAATGAGTTTGAAAGTTACGGGAGCAATGGAAATGGAGCCTTGCAAAGCTTCACTAGTTATGCAGACGACGCCAATGTACCGCAAGATGTTTTCAAGTCTTATGGAAAGGATGAAAATACTCCTCTTGTTACTTTCACTAACTACGACAATTCATCCAATTATCAACAGGATGAATTCAAGCAATACAGAAAGGGTTCCAACAGTCCTGACATGACATTCACCAACTACGGCCGAAACACCCAATTCAAAGAGTATGCCAAGAATGGAACATGCATAACCTTCTCATCCTACACTAATTCCACTAATTCCAATTCCAACATGATGAGAACTCTGCATTAAAGTTAAACCATACCAAAGAGATCATCTATAACTCCTCTTGTCAAAATGATTAGCGACGGTTCAAGTAGCCTGCAGAGCATCTGGCAGTCGCACAGTTCTAGAAGGCCAACCATTTCATTTTCTTTCTATGTAACGTGTTGTAAATGCGATAGATAATATAATCGTTGGAGGAAACAAAGAACAGGGGCCGCGGGGGCGAGCTGGGGAATAAACCTCTTATGAAGAGGGGTCCTGTGTATGTTGAGTTATTTTGTAAGCCATAATGGAGTAATACAAAAGATATATTTATTTGAGACTGTGAGATTCATCACGGTTGATTCTTTCAGTATGTTCTTCCTTATTTCAGATGTGTTAAATATGTTTGGAATTCATTTTATATGCTCCTTACCCATAGTTGTGTTGGGTGTGTGTTATATTATTTGCATGTGTGTGTCTGTGGGTGCGTCAGATACGACAACTGCGTCTGATGGGCGGTTTTTGCTATTTTTAGCGGATTTTGCTATTTTTAGCTGATTTGTAAATTAATACCGGATTAAGGGATTAGGGTTTTGGTATGTACGAAATACCTAAAAACATTGTATATATTGTATGGCGAATGCTGAAATTCGATATAATGAAAATAAGAAAGGTTTTCCCGGTTGAGGGTTTTCGGTAAAAATCTCTGTGTATTATGTGTATGAGCCATTGATTAATTTATGTATTGCTTAAGAATCTATATGCATTGCTTTACTTCGCAGGTTTAAAACTTACATCTGGTATCGGAGCACGTTTTTGGCTTCAGAGGGACGCCTTTGTTGCCGAGGGTTTGGCTCGGCCTTGATAGATCAAGTTTATCTTGGGTCTGTGATAAACCTGGGTTCAGTGGGAGCTTTTGCAGAGGAGATTTGAGTAAAGAAAGAGGAATGGTGAGCTCATCTAGAATCGAGATAGAGAAGTTCAATGGTAAAAACTTTGAGCTATGGAAGCTCAATATGGAGGACCTTCTTGTAGACAAAGAACAATGGATCGTTGTGGATCCTGGTACATAGCCTACTGGTACACCATCTACAAGCACATAGTCTACTAGTACACAACCTACCAGTACACAAACTACTAGTACACTAGTTACTGGTATGTCGAAGGAAGATTGGGACAAGTTGGACAAAAGAGCAAGGAGTACCATTCGACTCTGCTTGGCAGATTTGGTGTTGTTGAATGTCTCGGGAGAATCTATAACCAAGGAACTATGGGATAAGTTAGGGAATTTTTATCAATCAAAGTCCCTGGTAAACAAGTTGTTTCTTCGAAAGAAGTTGTATCATCTTAGGATGGAAGATGGAGATTCTGTGACAAAACATCTAAATGTCTTTAATACTCTGGTAAGTCAACTTGGATCTGTTAATATTACGATTGCAGAAGAAGATAAGTGTATTACTTTATTGTGTTATTTGCCATACTCTTGGGATAATCTGGTTGTAGCAATAGGTAGTACCACTCAATCTACATTGAAGTATGAGGATGTAGTTGCATCCTTGTTATCTGAAGAGATGAGGCGAAAAAGCATGGATGGTCACAACAAAGATGCTTTATTTGTAAGA
>ML795168.1:405227-427341 GCA_009831015.1 Picea engelmannii
CCTGGCAAAGAACCCAACTTATCATTCGAAGACAAAGAATATTGATGTTCAGTATCACTTTGTGAGAGACATGGTTGAGGAAAAGAAGGTGTTGCTGGAAAAGGTTGACACTTTGAAGAATGCTACAGATTCATTGACAAAGTCTATGAGCACAGAAAAGTTCTCTTGGTGTAGAATAACAATGGGCATTGTTGCCCTGGATTGTTGACTATATAATCCCCTGGACCCCTGGATGCAAAGAAAACAACAAGTGGGAGAATGTTGGGTGTGTGTTATATTCTTTCCATGTGTGTGTGTGTGTGGGTGTGTCAGATACGACAACTACGTTTGACGGGCGGTTTTTCCTATTTTTAGCAGATTTTTCTATTTTTAGCTGATTTGTAAATTAATCCCGGATTAAGGGATTAGGGTTTTGGTATCTACGGAATACCTAAAAACATTGTATATATTGTATGGAAAATGGTGAAATTTGATATAATGAAAATAAGAAAGGTTTTCCCGGTTGAGGGTTTCCGGTAAAAATCTCTATGTATTATGTGTATGAGCCATTGATTAATTTATGTACTGCTTAAGAATCTATATGCATTGCTTTACTTCACAGCTTTAAAACTTACAAGTTGAGTGTTGTCATTATCATATTGTTTATCTCTTCCTTATATCAGCTATGTTAAAATGTGTTTGGAATTCATTTTATATGCTCCTTACCCACAGTTGGTATAAATGTGTTGCGTTCTATGGTGACTGATCATAATTCGTTCCAAATAAGTGCTCTGCATCTAGTTATCATCCTTCGTTTATTTTCCTCTAAATATTATCGTAGTGAAAATTCCTCCTTGATTGATGCTTTCATTGTGATGGCCTTTCCTTTTCCTTTTCCACTACCACATCATGATTATCAATCGTTGAAAGATAGACTTACTTTGCCTCACTTTCCGCAAGTATATACGATCACTGTTGTTATCTCCTTTCTTCGTTTTTCACTTGAATCCATGCCCAATTGACTGTTTCCCTTCTCAAATGCCCCAAACTCTAAAAATCCAAAACTATCATTTACCCATAAATCTGCCCACCTTTTTAATCTTACTAAATATTATATTGTGACATTGTTCGAGAGATCCCTCTCGGGTTGGGGGATGGTATCTTCCAATCCAAAGTGGTTCGAGGTTTCCTCGAGATTGATTTGCATGCAACCCATTTTCAGTTCCGAGAGTCAACATTTTGGCATCGTTGTCAGGGAATCGAAGTTGATATCTATCCCTGGGAGAACGGCATTTTTCTTAGTCCTAAGGCCTAGTTGAGCAGCCGATCATAGGAAAATATTGGTTGCACATGCTCTGGCGACTCCATTAAATGTTTTCGACGGTGATTTCACTAGCAGGAGAACTGAGAAATACAGCTTTCACGTTAGGTCTCCCAATGGATGAAAGCACTTGGTCTACTATTCTTGGCATTACGGGAAAGTACCATCCCTAGATGGAGCCTATGTTGTAAACGATTTCCAAAATTGCTCTCAGCTTTTGAAGCTTTCACTATCTAGTAATGTCTTAACGGGAGGCATACCTCGGGAATTTCACAAGATGCGACATCTTGAGAGACTTTATCTTGCTTAGAATCATTCGGTTAGTGCCGAATCCACTCCCATATTTGGAGCACTTTCTAACTGCACCAGTCTGCAAAAACTCTCTCTTCGGAACAATGCTCTTAAGAGCGAATTACCTGGAAGCATAGGCCAGCTTTCTCAAACTCTATTTTATCTCTCTTTGACTGAGAATCGTTGCACTGGTAGTATACCCCAGGAGATGAGAAACCTCACTGGATTGATCACGTTATATCTAGGTCGCAATTTTCTCTCTGGAACCCTACCTTTTGCACTAGGAGGGATGTCCTCTCTTCAGCTGCTACAACTCTCCGAGAACAACTTGGAAGGTAATATTCCCTATCAATTCAGTCAATTAAAAGCTCTATTTGCACTACACCTTTCCAAAAACTAGTTTTCTGGAGAAATTCATCAGGCTTTTGCAAGTTTGCAGCAGTTAAGAAGATTACATCTCAGCTATAACAAATTCAGTGGTAATATACCGGACATCATCGAGAGATGTTCCAGTCTCGATCTTTTGGATATCAGTCACAACCAGCTAACTGGTGTGATGCCATTGCAAGTGGTTAGCCTTCATAACCTACATTTATACATTAATGTCTCACATAATGCACTCACAGGAAGGTTGCCTACTGAAATGGGAGGAATGCAAATGGTTCTAGCAATTGACCTCTCTGCCAATAATTTTTTGGGGAGCATACCCAGCCAATTAGTGAATAGCGTTGGACTTGACTACCTTAATATTTCTTACAATTCACTAGAAGGCACGATTCCAAAATCAATCAGTCAACTCACATACCTTCAAGATATGGATTTCTCTTTCAATAAGATTTATGGTCCCCTGCCTCGCTCTATGGAGAAATTAAGGAATCTTAGGCACTTAAACATGTCATACAATAACTTCACAGGAGAAATACCATACTCCGGAGCTTTCAGAAAACTGAACTTAACATCATTCTTAGGAAACATTGCTCTCTCTGGAGGGTGGATAGAGTTTCCCCCCTGTAAATTGAAGACAAAAGACCATCATGATGCCAAAAGAAGGATAGTTATCTTGGTGACTTCGGTTGGGCTAGGTTTGTTATCTGCATCTTGTCTAGTTTTAAGAATTTTAATATGTTTTCGCAGAAGAAAGTCTACGTTTTCAAAAACTACTACAACGAGATTAGGGACAATGCTACGAAGACGAGAAAGTTGTTGTTGGGGACGCGGATTTCCAGAGTTATCATGGAAAAGATTTCAAACACTACAAGGTCATAACTAGTTCTGGCACCAACAGTTTCAAAAATTATTCAGACGGAGACAACAAGGCAAAGGATGATTTCAAGAAATATGGCCAAGATGGAAACAAACGATCTCAAGTGTTTGAAAATTACACCCCGCAGACTAATATTGAAGATGAATGTTTTGTAACCTATAGTAGTGGAGCCAGTGCATCCAATAGCGATTTCACTAACTATGGATCCAACAACAATGTTCCTAATCATCATTTTAAAAACTATGGCACTGACAGTAATGCAGGCATTCAGAATTTCAAGAGCTATGTAGACAACTCCAACGTCGTAAAGAATGCCTATGCCAACTACGGCAAGGACGCCAATGCAATCTTGAGTGGTTTCTCTAGCTATGTGGGAAACTCCAATGTTATCACCAACAACTTCAAAGGCTACAGTGAAGGTGGAAATGGACCCCTGGATCAATTTACTTCATAAGCAAACAACGGTAACGTTCCCAGAAAACGAGTTTGAAAGTTACGGGAGCAATGGTAATGGAGCCTTGCAAAGCTTCACTAGTTATAAAAACAACGACAATGTATCGCAAGATGTTTTCAAGTCTTACGGGAAGGATGCAAATACTCCTCTTGTTACTTTCACTAACTATGTCAATTCATCCAATTCTCAGCAGGACGAATTCAAGCAATACAAAAAGGGTTCCAACAGTCCTGACATGCATTCACCAGCTACAGTCGAAACACCTAATTCAAAGAGTATGCCAAGAACGACACAAGCATAACCTTCTCATCTTACACTAATTCCACTAATTCCAATTCTAGTGTGATGAGAATTCTGCACTAAAGTTAAACCATACCAAAGCGATCATCTATAACTCCTCTTGTCAAAATGATTAGCGACGGTTCAAGTAGCCTGCAGAGCATCTAGCAGTCACACCGTTCCAGAAGGTCAATCGTTTCATTTTCTTTTTATGTAACGTGTTGTGAATGCGATAGGTAATATAATCGTTGGAGGAAACAGAGAACAGTGGGCGCGGGGGCGAGCTGGGGAATAAACCTCTTGTGAAGAGGGGTTCCTGTGTATGCTAAGTTATTTTGTAAGCCAGAATGGAATAATACAGAAGATATATTTATTTCAGACTGTGAGATTCATCATGGTTGATTATTTAAGTATGTTCTTCCTTATTTCAACTGTGTTAAATCTATTTGGAATTCATTTTATATGCTCCTTACCCACAATTGAGTGTTGTCATTATCATATTGATTATCTTTTCCTTATTTCAGATGTGTTAAAATGTGTTTGGAATTCATTTTATATGCTCCTTACCCACAGTTGATATAAATGTGTTGCGTTCTATGGTGACTGATCAGAATTCATTCCAGATAAGCGCTCTGCATCTAGTTATCAGCCTTCATTTGTTTTCCTCTAAAGATTATCGTAGTGAAAATTCCTCCTTGATTGATGCTTTCACTGTGATGACCTTTCCTTTTCTTTTTCTGCTACCACATCATGATTATCAATCATTGAAAGATAGACTTACTTTGCCTCACTTTCTTCAAGTATATACGATCACTGTTGTTATCTCCTTTCTTCGGTTTTCACTTGACTCCATGCCCAATGGACTGTTTCCCTGCTCCAACTCCCCAAACTCTAAAAATCCAAAACTATCATTTACCCATAAATCTGCCCACATTTTTAATCTTAATGAATATTATATCGTGACATTGTTTGAGAGATCCCTCTCGGGTTGGGGGAGGGCAGCCTTCAATCCAAAGTGGTTCGAGGTTTCCTCGGGATTGATTTGCATGCAACCCATTTTCAATTCCGAGAGTCAACATTTTGGCGTCGTTTCTGGGGAATAGAAGTTGATATCTATCCCTGGGAGAACGACATTTTTCTTAGTCCTAAGGCCTGGTTGAGCAGCCGGTCATAGACAAATATTGGTTGCACATGCTCTGGCAACTCCATTAAAAGTTTCCGATGGTGATTTCACTGGCAAGAGAACTCAAAATTATAACTTTCACGTTAGGTCGCCCAATGGATGAAGGCACCTGGTCTACTGTTCTTGGCACTTTACGGGAAAGTACCATCCCTATATGGAGCCTATGTTGTAATAGATTTCGGAAATTGCTCTCATCTTTTGAATCTTTCACTATCTAGTAATGTCTTAACGGGAGGCATACCTCAGGAATTTGACAAGCTGCGACATCTTGAGAGACTTTATCTTGCTTAAAATTGTTTGGTTAGTGCCGACTCCACTCCCATATTTGGAGCACTTTCTAACTGCACGAGACTGCAAAAACTCTCTCTTCGAAACAATGATTTTAAGAGCGACTTACCTGGAAGCATATGCCAACTTTCTCAAACTCTGTTTTATCTCTCTTTGACTGAGAATCGTTGCATTGGTAGTATACCCCAGGAGATGAGCAACCTCACTGGATTGATCATGTTATATCTAGGTCGCAAT
The DNA here is from genome assembly GCA_009831015.1 of Picea engelmannii. Lineage (NCBI taxonomy): Eukaryota > Viridiplantae > Streptophyta > Pinopsida > Pinales > Pinaceae > Picea > Picea engelmannii. The sequence goes on from ML795168.1 coordinate 410,524, forward strand.
TTGCTCTCTGGAATCCTACCTTCTGCACTAGGAGGGATGTCCTCTCTTCAGCTGCTGCAACTCTCCGAGAACAACTTGGAAGGTAATACTCCCTATAAATTCAATCAATTGAAATCTCTATTTTCACTACACCTTTCCAAAAACTAGTTTTCTGGAGAAATTCATCAGGTTTTTGCAAGTTTGCAGCAGTTAAGAAGATTACATCTCAGCTATAACAAATTCAGTGGTAATATACCGGACAACATCGGGAGATGTTCCAGTATCGAGATTTTGGATCTCAGTCACAACCAGCTAACTAATGTGATGCCATTGTAAGTGGTTAACCTTCATAACCTATAGTTCTACATTAATGTCTCACATAATGCACTCACAGGAAGGTTGCCTACTGATCTGGGAGGAAGGCAAATGGTTCTAGCAATTGACCTCTCTGCCAATAATTTTTCGGGGAGCATACCCAACCAATTAATGAATAGCAATGGAATTGACTACCTTAATATTTCTTACAATTCACTAGAAGGAATGATTCCAACATCAATCGGTCAACTCGCAGACCTTCAAGATATGGATTTCTCTTTCAATAAGATTTTTGGTCCCCTGCCTCACTCTATGGAGAAATTAAGGAAGCTTAGGCACTTAAACATGTCATACAATAAATTCACAGGAGAAATACCATACTCCGGAGCTTTCAGAAAAAAAAAAATTTACACCATTCTTAGGAAACGCTGCTCTCTTTGGTGGGTGGATAGAGTTGCCCCCTTGTAAATTGAATACAAAAGACCATCATGATGCCAAAAGAAGGATAGTTATCTTGGTGACTTCGGTTGGGCTAGGTTTGTTATCTGCATCTTGTCTAGTTTAAGAATTTTAATATGTTTTTGTAGAAGAAAGTCTGTGTTGTAAGAAACTGCTGCAATGAGATTAGGGACGATCCTCTGGAGACAAGAAAGTTGTCGCTGGGGATGCGGATTCCAGAGTTATCATGGAAAATATTTCAAACACTACAAGGTCGGAGCCAGTTCTGGCACTGACAATTTCAGAAATTATTCAGACGGAGACTACGAGGCAAAGGACGATTTCAAGAAATATGGCCAAGATGGCAACGGACGATCTCAAGTGTTTGAAAATTACGCCCCGCAGACTAATATTGAAGATGAAGGTTTTGCAACCTATAGTGGCAGAGCCAGTGCAGCCAATAGAAATTTCACTAACTATGGATCCAAAAACAATGTTCTTGATCATCATTTTAAAAACTATGGCATTGACAGTAACGCGGGCATTCAGAATTTCAAGAGCTACGCAGACAACTCCAACGTCGTAAAGAATGACTTTGCCAGCTATGGCAAGGACGCCAACGGAGTCTTGAGTGGTTTCTCTAGCTACGCGGAAAACTCCAATGTTATCACCAACAACTTCAAAGTCTACAGTGAAGGTGGCAATGGACCCCTGGATCAATTTACTTCATACGCAGACAACAGTAACATTCCCAGAAAATGAGTTTGAAAGTTACGGGAACAATGGAAATGGAGCCTTGCAAAGCTTCACTAGTTATGCAGACGGTGCCAATGTACCGCAAGATGTTTTCAAGTCTTACGGGAAGGATTCAAATACTCCTCTTGTTACTTTCACTAACTATGGAAATTCGTCCAATTCTCAGCAGGACGAATTCAAGAAAAACGAAAAGGGTTCCAACAGTCCTAACATGACATTCACCAGCTACGGCCGAAACACCCAATTCAAAGAGTATGCCAAGAACGGCACAGGCATAACCTTCTCATCCTACAATAATTCCAATAATTCCAATTCCCACGCGATGAGAACTCTGCATTAAAGTCAAACCATACCAAAGTGATCATTTATAACTCCTCTTGTCAAAATGATTAGCGACGGTTCAAGTAGCCTGCAGAGCATCTGGTAGTCGCACAATTCTAGAAGGCCAACCATTTCATTTTCTTTTTATGTAATGTGTTCTGAATGCGATAGGTAATATAATCGTTGGAGGAAACAGAGAACAGGGGGTGCAGGGGAGAGCTAGGGAATAAACCTCTTCTGAAGAGGGGTTCCTGTGTATGCTGAGTTATTTTGTAAGCCATAATGGAATAATACAAAAGATATATTTACTTGAGACTGTGAGATTCATCACAGTTGATTCTTTCAATATGTTCTTCCTTATTTCAGTTGTGTTAAATATGTTTGGAATTCATTTTATATGCTCCTTACCCACAGTTGAGTGTTGTCATTATCATATTGTTTATCTCTTCCTTATTTCAGCTGTGTTAAAATGTGTTTGGAATTCATTTTATATGCTCCTAACCCACAGTTGATATAAATGTGTTGCGTTCTATGGTGACTTATCAAAATTCATTCCAGATAAGCGCTCTGCATCTGGTTATTAGCCTTCATTTTTTTTCCTCTAAAGATTATCGTAGTGAAAATTCCTCCTTGATTGATGTTTTCACTGTGATGGCCTTTCCTTTTCTTTTTCTGCTACCACATCATGATTATCAATCGCTGAAAGATAGACTTACTTTGCCTCACTTTTCAAAAGTATATACGATCACTGCTGGTATCTCCTTTCTTCGGTTTTCACTTGACTCCATGCCCAATGGACTGTTTCCATGGTCCAACCCCCAAAACTCTAAAAATCCAAAACGATCATTTACCCATAAATCTCCCCACCTTTTTAAGCTTACTGAAGATTATATTGTGACATTGTTCGAGAGATCCCTCTCGGGTTGGGGGAGGGAAACTTCCAATCCAAAGTGGTTCAAGGTTGCCTCGGGATTGCTTTGCATGCAACCCATTTTCAGTTCCGAGAGTAAACAACTACCATGATGGCATAATTTTGTTTGGTTGTTTTGGGTGGTCCTATGATAAATTCCATGGAAATGGTTTTCCAATTCCATTTTGGGATAGGCAGGGGATGCAACAATCATGTTGGGTTCTACTGTTCCACATTAACATGTTGTCACTCTAAACATTTATCCAAATAATAAACTATATCCTTTTTCATCCTTGGCCAATAAAATAATTTCCTAAGGGTTGTAATCATTTTCTAATAACCAGGGTGACCAACATATGGTATTTTGTGTATTTCATCCAAAATGAACCTGTTCAAGTCGTCACAATTTGTGATATGCAATATGCCTTTCTATTTTATTAGGCCATCACTCATCATCTGATAACCATCATTCTTCATCCCCGTGGGATCTTGTTATAAATGTGTGTTTACTAGTTTTAAAAACTCTTCTACTTCATGTGCACTCTTAACCCTTTCCTTGAGGTCTGTTTCATAGGTACTTACAACTGCTAAATGAATTACTTTCATACTCCTACTTAGGGAATCAACCACTATGTTTTGTTTCCATTTGATGTGTTTTATCTCAAAATCAAACTCACTAATGAGATCCATCCACCTATCTTGCCTAACATTTAGTTTGAGTTTTTCAAACAAAAACCTCAACCCACTATGGTTTGTCATGAGTAAAAACATTCTTCCTAGGAGGTAATGCCTCCACATTTTTAAATCATGCACTATGGAAGCTAATTCCATATCATGGGTCACACAATTTATTTCATGTTTATTCAATATTGTGGATTCATAGCAGATTACATGTCCTTCTTGCATGGGGACTCCTTAGAGTCCCTCTTTGTAAGAGTCAATACACAAAAGGAAATCCTTATTTGGGTCTGCAATGTTTTTCACTAGAGCATGGGTCAAGAGTTGTTTCAGCTACTAAAATGTTTCCTCACATTGTGTTGTCCACATAAAATTAACTCATTTTCTCTATAGAGAGGTGATTGGGTGATAAATCTTGGAAAACCACTTTATTAATCTCCTATAGTATCATGCTAGGCCCATGAAGGATTTAATATCAGTTACATACTTTGGGGTATGCCAATCCATAATGGATTTGATATTATCAGGGTGAACTACCACTCCTTTCTCATAGATAACATGGCCTAAGTAGTGGACTTGTTTTTAGAATACATCACACTTACTAAGATTTTCATAGAGCTTGTTCTCTCTTAGTACTTGGAGTAATAATTTGATATGGTCTTCATGCTCCCAGTTATTTGAACTAATTAGGATATCATCAATAAAAAAAAAAAAAATATGTCCAAGAACTTGTTGAGTACACTATTCATCAAACATATGAAGGTGGATAGTGCATTGGTGAGACCAAATGGCACCACCACAAATTCATAGTTCACATACTTTGTCCTAAAGGAATTTTTATAGATTTCCTCATCCTTAATTCATACTTGATGGTATTTAGATATCAAATCAATATTGGAGAATATGGTAACACCCTTCAACTGGTCAAATAAGTCATCAATTCTAGGAAAGGGGTACTTATTCTTAATTTTCATTTTGTTGAGTTTTCTATAGTCTATACACAACATGAGTGTGACATCCTTATTATTTAAAAACAAGGATGTTTCTAGCCAAGGGGACACACTAGGCTAACTGTAACCCTTCTGTAACATTTCTTTCAGCTAGAATTTGAGCTCAACTAGCTCTAGGGTACTCATCCTATAGGGTGCTCTAAACATTGGAACTAATCCAGGTACAAGCTCTATCGAGAAATCAACATCTCTCCTTGGAGGTAAACCTGATACCTATTCAGGAAATAAATATCTATAATATGTCAGTATAGGGTGGTATTCTAGGCTTGGTTTTTGGTCCCCAACAAAGTCCAATGCTTGTATTGAATGCAAAGGACACCCCTTCCTACAATACTTGTTCATTTGTAGGGATGATATCTATCTCATCGAGACAAGACTTTGAATCCCCTGCAAATTTATTTTCCTCCATTTTTCGTCTTCACATTCTTAGGTTTCATTATAATAGTCCAGCTTGCCTTTATGGGAAACCAACCAATCCATGTCAATGAGCATGTCATATGATCCTAGAGGAACAATGTTTAAGGTGGCTTGGGTATGAAACCCATTCATAGTGATTTGGTATGTTGTTATGAACTTAGTTACTTTTCTTTTTGTTCTAGTGGATAGTTGTACCAGCCATGGTTTAGCATGTTTTTCTTGCTTCAATTTACACTTATCAATCATTTGAGGAGAAATATAACTTAGATTAGAATCCGGGTCAATCAAAATATAAACAAGATGGTTGGTGACCATACCTTCCATTTTTACCACTGAGGATTGGTGGTATTCTTTACTATTGTCCAAAGCTGCATGAATTTTTGGCATACTCATGGCCACATTATCAACCATGGTATCCTCTTGGATGTTGTATACTCCCTTAATATTTGGCTTCCTATGAGGGAAGTCCCTTAGCATATGCTCTGATCAATGACCCCAACATTTCAGTGGTTCCTTCTTTGTACTTTTAGTCCTTCCTGGGGCTGATCCAAAAGTTTTATTTCAACTTTGAGATGGGAATTTCTACTGATTCACACTTCTTGTGGGGAAGATCATCCTAGAACTCTTCTCATCATTCTTAAACCTTGAGAGTTTAGACCCCTTATTTTTTAATCTAGTTTTTTCTTTCTTCTTATAGTCCTTGGGGTCTTTATTATTGTGGATGACTTGTTTATAACAATACCTAGCCTTCATAATGGAATATTTTAAGGTCTTAGGATCATCAAATTCAATTTTGTTTCAGAAATTCTGATGCAACCCACTAAGAAATCAATGAATATTCACCTTTTCATTGTTTATGTAGGGTACATACCTCATCAATTCAAAAAAAATGTTGATATATTAATCTATACTATGTTTTCCTAGTTTCAGTTCATTTAACTCCTTCATATTTTCACCATAGTAACTCTCATACAAGTACTTCTTCTCGAAGAATTTCTGAAATTTATTCCAGGATGACTCCTTTTCCTAGATTCGTTTTACATTTATAAGGTCCTCCAACCAAATATAGGCCTTTCCATTCAAATTGAATATATCTATTCGGGATTTCAAGTTCTCAGAGTAGTTATGAACTATGAAATACTTCTTCAGGCCAAGTATCCAAGATTCTACCTCTTCCCTCTTTTTGATTTAGCCATCAAAACTATGTGGCTTGGTGTAATTAACCCCAAATTCTCAACATAATTTATTTTTTTTATTAGGATCATTATTAAATTTTCCTCTCTTTTCTAAAGTTGACTTAAAGATACTATATTGTAGATTAACATCACTTCTTCTTTATGTATTTTATGTGCACCATAACTTTACCAAGTGGAAAGAATTCTAACTCTGTATTGTTTAAGGGTAGTAGTTTGACACCCAAGTGAATGTCACCATACATAACTTGGTCATCCACCATAGAGAAAACAATGTCACCATACATAACTTGGTTATCCACCATAGAGAAAACATTCGATTTACACAAGTCATTAAGTACATATAGCTATATACTATGAAACTACAACTGTATAAGTTTGATACCAAATGTGAATTAAGGAATTTATGTATATACTAATGTACACTAAGGGGTAGCCACTTGTCCTGCACAAGACATATAAATAATAAGAAACGAAAGAAATATAAAATTTTGTCTCATCATCAACATTAATGGGATTTAATCCTGAGCTTATAAGTGAGACAAATTCTACCCATCTGACACGTGATAGCGAGGCAGTTGAACTGACTGGTAGGGAACTGGTTTACTCCATGCATTAAAATTAGACTCGAACTAACACTGGTTTGAGGGTTAGCGGACTATAGAAGAGTATGGTGCCCTAACCAGATTGAATTTATTGTTACAGGTCTTTGAATTGGATGGTACACGACTGCCAAGGTGTAATGATCCTTGCGCAATGATATTTAAGGTAGTTTTTCACATATCCCTTGGGACCATCGTTTGTTTAATGGTGTCCTATCTAGAGTTTTCCACGATGCCCTAGCCACATGTCTAGGTACCATCTCTGCATTAATGTCACCAAATTAACTTACGGGGAATTTCTCCAGGGTCTATTATTCATTTTTCTCCTTGGCTCAGTGTAAATTTTTCCCTCCTCTACTCACCGTGACACCCTGCTTCAGTTTTCGTAGATGCATATTCCAACGCTCTGGTGGAGTCAATATTACTAGGGTAATGGTGGAATTCAATTCGATTTCTTTCAAACGGTAAGGATCCTCTGGTTGTAAAGAATATAAAATCTATTTTTCTTTGAAAAGATGGACTGTGCATACTAATTCTCCTGGAACATAAACTGTTAGAGTGCTTGGACTGTTTTCGCGTATTACAATTACTTTGTGAGTGAAGACAGTCCACCTCTCAGGTCTTCTATATTGCATGGTGAAGGCTTTTCCCAACTATGGAAGGGAGGTTTCGGTCAGAGTTTTCATTTCGTTTGGCATTTCCTTCGATGTGGATTCTCTAGTAGGGAAAACTGAAATGTTAAGGAGATCGAACTATGTTAATTTAGCGTACACTCACTTCTAGTAAGTCCCACCAAATTTTCCCCATTCACAATTATGAGGAATGTTTTCTTTAAGCTACATGCCTTCCCTTTCTCCATGATGCCCTCGTTCCATTATGAAAAGCGTATTATGTTCTTCATTGTTTGTTTGGTTTTGGGCCTATGACATATGGCCGAAGGGTTCCCTTGTCTATGGTTTGTAAGGGTTTGAAGTCTTAATTGTTCTCTTTTGTTAAGTCGTACCCAGAGAATACAATTCATTTAAATTTATTTTTAATTCAAGAGGGTTTTGATAATGGACTCGTATCCCATTCCATGTCTTGACATATGGGTCTGTAGTCTCGATTTTATGCTGTGCATCCTTCCTTATAATAGTTGATTTATGTATGATTAATTTTCTTCTGTAGTTTTTTGTTTCTTCTTTTTTTCTTTAAGTTAGATTGCAAAAAGTAATGATGGGCCCTTTTTGAGTGTGAGGGTACCCATCATGTGGTCTTTGGCCTCTCCACCCCTCTCAGGATCCTGGTTGAAGTTTCACAGGGATGAAAGTAGGCATAGCGACTCTTACTAAGTAATCATTCCCACTCTCTTACCTTACTTTCTTGTTATGTTAATTTACCTAGTAATTTGATTTATACCCAGCGTACGGATTCTTATCGTTAAAATGCTAATAAATAATCATCATGTTCTTCGTAAAGGGTTAGAGCATACGAGAATCCTCGGGTCTTGGATATTTCCATAAAGAAAAGGTATTCAAGTTCCTCGCTTTTAGTACTCTCAGGGTTGTACCACTCCAGGTTTTGGCCAATGAAGTAAAAGTTGCGATTTGGGATATCATTGTTATGGGAGTTCGTTGTCGTATTCCTGTACAGATTGATCAGTAATACTTTTAAATGTTGCAAATGTATTTCATTGTCATGAGGTTTAAACACAGTCCTTTGTATTGAGTTGTATGCGTCTATGACTACTAGCCCGATTTCGATATATAAGGTTTTCCTATCGTGACACATGAATTTTCTTTCTGATGCACTTGTAAAGGACAATATTTGTAAAGTAATCAAAGTTGATAATGATTTAATCCAATCATAGAATGATTCAGATCTTTTGTTATTTGTCTTTAAGATGTGCAATTAGAAATACTGTTGTAAAAGAATTACTTTCTAGTTATGCATTTTATGATATCCTACCACTCATTTGTTTAGGTAGTCATTGACTATTTGAATGTGAAATAAAATTATGATGCGGGTCCAGGACCTTGCACGGTTAGCTATATATATATATATATATATATATATATATATATATATATATATATATATATACACCTATGTCTATGCATAATGTATAAAATCTTCCTATGCCATATATTCATTCTACTCTTTATTCTCTACAAAGGATACCATGCATAACTATTTGGTGTCATTTATATTAACTATAGTATTATATACATATATGTATAAGTAATATTGTTGTCTATTACAATTCATCGTTCTAGTTTTTAGTAAGTTTATACAGTCTGATTTTCTCACTGTTATACCCTGTCTATTGAATCTGTAACAACAATATCTGTAGCATAAATTTCAACCTTCATGCTTATTTCCATAATTATCTTTATATAGTAAGTATAATGAAAACTATAAGGAATTATTCTATTTATTATCTCACTCTAACAGTATAATTCTATAGAAAAACTTACCCAGAATTAATGGGATGGCCGATAGAGTTATGATTGTTTATACACGTATAAGATTAATTCCCAGATTTATCTTCAAGTTGCTTTAGTAGTTACACAGTTTGTAATTCTCTATAAGACTGAATATCTAGTTATATAGGAGTCACCTACTGGTAGGAAAGTCTAGTACAGTAGTTGAAATGACCTTCTAATTAGCATAGATATATCTTCTAATCTATCCATGTTTAAAATTCATTTCCAGCCAAAATGTACAGAAGGATTATACTAAGGTCTACAGTGAATACTGTAGAGAATTTTCCTGTAGTTAACTCATTCCAACATAACTAAATTTCAAATAGTGAAACACATACATATTAACAAATGCACACTACAAATCAAGAGTTGCATAACATTTAACCAGAGAAGGAGTAAGTAACATATGTGAATGGTTACTGAACAACAAATGGAATAGCAAGTTCCTCCCAACCTTAGAATAGAACAACCAATTTACTTGTCTCGTCCACCCCCTAGTCTGACCATGAGTCCATGAGGGTGAATTCCATAACTCCTCCTCAGCAACAGTCTTTTAGTCTCATCAACTTCTCCTTGCCTCACACTTAGAATTCAGTGTTCATAACAACAAGAGCTTAAATAATTTTCCCTCGCATACTAGCTAGCATCCTGCCTCCTCCCATATGCTATATATCCAAAAGAAAAAGTGCCTAGGTCTTTTTCACCATGGGAATTTTTGCAACTTTCCAAATCCCTTTTCAGGGGCTTCCAATGGACAAATTCCTAATTTTCCACTTGTAATAATCAGCCCTGAGGTAGTTCCAACATGTTCCCCACTCATGGAGTCATGATCAGTTGATTTTAACCTAGCTATTCCATTTGTCTATCAACAATAAATATAAAATAAGTTGTTCCATACAAGTGTCATAGTCAAGTAGTTAGTTGGGTCAAATCAGATCTCTTCCCAACAGTCATAATCATTAATTACAATTAATAAATTCGAAATTCTGAATTTCCATAAATGGAAAAAAAAATCCAATTTCAAATTTACCAAAATCGGAATTAATTTTCTATGAAATTTCCAACTTTAAAATAATTTATTTTTCTGGGGATGTTACATCCTTTCTCCCTTCAATAAAACACTGTCCTCAGTGTTCATTCCTTTCTTGGAACAGGATTGGATGATATTTCCACAAATATCCCTCCAACTCCCAAGTGGCCTCCTCGGAGATAAAGTGCTTCCATTGCACTTTTACCTGGGCGGCAAATCTGTTCTGAAGTGTTATTTCTCTCCTATCCAGAATGTGCGGAGCTTCCACTTGGAACTCGCCTTCTGGTTTCACCTGCACTAAGTTCCAATCGATCATATGAGTAGGGTCATGAACATAATTCTTTAACAAATAAATATGAAATACATTATGAATTTTTAGATTGGCAGGAAGTGCAAGCTCGTATGCTACAGGTCCAATTCGAGCTAAGATCTCAAAAGGCCCACAAAACAAGGGTTCCAACTTGGCACATTTTCCTATATTTTGTGAAATTTTTTGATCTTTGACTTTTAAATAGACATGGTCTCCCAATTGAAATTCCAAGTGCCTTCTTTTCTGGTCTGCGTAACTTTTCTGCATGTCCTGTGCCTCTTTTAAGTTATGTTATACTTTTCTTACCGTGTTCTCCATTTCCTAGAGCATCTCCGGTCCTATCATGAGTCTTTCAATTGGGTTATCCCGGTTAATCAGAGTCATACACCTTCTTCCATGCAGTACTTTTAAAGGGCTCATCTTAGCCGAAATTTGGTATCCATTGTTGTATGTGAATTCTACCAAGTGTAGGTAATCTTCCCACTTGCTTGGTTTTGTTATTACATACATTCAGAGCATATCTTCTATGATTTGTTTTGTTTTTTAAGTCTTCCCATTCATTTGTGGATGATAACTCATGATGAAATGCAAGTTAGTATTTAACCCTGCAAACAATTCTTTCCAAAAATCATATGTAAATTTTACGTCTCTATCCGAAATTGCCATTTTAGGAATACCATGTGCAGTCTAAAAGTTTCTTTCATGAATATTTTAGCGATGTTAATGGCTTTAAAAGTACATTTTACAGGAATAAAGTGTGTAGAGTTAATTAGTTTATCGATTACCACCATAATTGAATCATTCTGTTTTTGAGTTCTAGGCAAACCTGTAATAAAGTCTAGTGATATAGTCTACCATTTCCATTCGAGCACTCGTAAGGGTTGCAACAGGCTAGCTGGATGCTCGTGTTTAGATTTTACCTCCTAACAATCTTGACACTTAGCTAAGTATTCTACTGTTTTTCCCTTCATATTAGGCCAATAAAATAACTTTCTTAGTGCTTTTATCGTTTTCTGGTATCCTGGATGACCGGAATATGGTTTCTTATGGACTTCATCCAAAACTGTTAACTTTAGCTCTATCGAATCTGGTATGTATATCCTATTTTTAATTCGTAGTAAACCATTCTTGTCCAAACTCATATCTATTTTGTCTGAATTTTTTGTAGTGTTTGGTAAGTCTGCCACTGTCATAGTGTAATTTTCATTGTTATTACATATAGTCTTTATCCTCTACTCGAGGTCGCTTTCTGCCCTGTTGATGTTTATTTCGAACAACCCATGCATTCTTCTACTTAAAGCATCGACTACCTTGTTTTCCTTACCCTTGATATGTCTTAACTCAAAGTCAAATTTTCTCAAGAAGGCTAGCCATCTTGCTTGCCTTGCATTAAGGTCTGATTGACTAAACAAAAATTTCACACCGCTATTATCCGTTAGTAATAGAAATTTTCTTCCCATGATGTAGTGTCACCTCATTTTTAAGGCGTGTATTACAACTGCCAACTCTTAGTGATGAGTGTAATAGTTTCATTAGTGTTCCTTTATTTTTCGGGACTCATAACAAATAACGTGCCCCTCTTGAGTTATGACACCAACTAGTCCTTCTTTACTCGCATCTACACAGATGGGGAAGTCTTTGTCTAGATCTTCTACCTTTAAAATGGGTGCAGTCATTAACAATTCTTTTAACTTGTTGAAACTATCTTGGCATTTCTCTAACCAGTTAAACTTGGTTCCCTTCTTTTGTAACGATGTTATAGGGTATGAATTTTTTGGAAAATCCCTCTATAAATCTACGGTACTATCCGGTGATTCCCATGAATGAACGGATATCCACTATGTCCTTAGGAATCAACCATTCCATGATGGCTCCTACTTTCTCACGATCGACTGCGATGCCTTTTTCATATATTACATGTCCTATGTACATTATTTCCTTCTGATAAAAGTCACACTTATCGAATTTAGCATATAGTTTGTGCTTCCTTAAAGTTTTTATAACTATCCTTAAGTGTTCTTCGTGTTCTTCTTTTTTTTTAGAATATACTAGAATATCGTCAATAAATACCAACAAAAAATGGAACAAGTACTCACTGAAAATGTTGTTCATTAAACACATAAAAGTGGCTGGCACATTAGTGAGTCCAAAAGGTATAACAAAAAATTTGTAATCTCCATATCTCGTTCGGAAGGATGTTTTACTTATGTCCTCATTTTTTATCCTAACCTGGTGATAACCAGATGGTAAATCCAATTTTGATAAAATATTTTCCCCACCTACTTGATCGAACATATAATTTATCCTAGGTAAGGGGTACTTGTTCTTAATAGTCATTTTGTTTAATTTTCTGTAATCGATGCATAATCTCAGATTTCCATCCTTCTTTTTCACAAAGAGGACTGGTGCTCGCTAGGGTGAAACACTCAGTCTGATATATTCTTTGTCCAATAATTCTTGTAGTTGAATTTTTAGTTATGTTAATTCTGGGAAACTCATTCGATAAGGTTCTTTAGAGATAGGGGTTGAACCAGGTAGTAGGTTGATAGAAAAATCTATCTCCCTCCTTGGGGGTAATTCAGGTATTTCATCAAGAAACATGTCTCTGAAATCATGCAGAACAGAAAAATCCTCCAAGTTGGGTTTATTTTCTTTTTCTAATAGGTTTGTTACTTGGATGGCATAAACTTGACACCCCTTTCTCATGCATTTCTTGAACTGCATTGCTCAAATCTATCTAACTAAGACTAGTTTTTGTATCCCTTGAACTGTCCTAGCAGTGTCATTTTCGTCTTTATACTTGAGTGATTTTTCGTAACAATCTAACACTACTTTATGCCTTTCTAACCAATCCATTCTGATAATTACATCATAAGACCCTAATGGTAGAATCTTCAGGTTTGTCTTTATGTTTTGACCACCTATACTGAACTCATAATTGGAAATAAACTCGACAACTTTTCTTTTCGTTCCTGTTTCTAGTTGTACCAGACAATATTTTGCATGTCTTGTTTTCTTAAGTTTATTTGACTCCACAATACGAGGAGTAATATAACTCAATGTCACTCTAGGATCAATTAAAATAGAAATACAAGTGTTATTGATTTTACCTTTGATTTCCACCACATAGCACTGGTGGTCAGCTTGCTGGCCATCCACGACTGCATTTATCCAATCCAACCTTCTTCCCACATATCCCACCATAGAGGCTTCCTGCAAATTGTGAACAATGGTTATGGTTGATGAAATCAAATGTGGACAGTTCCTCCTTAAATGAGGTTCTCCACATTCACAACATTTTAATGGTTCATGGCGAATGTCCCCAAACTTCTTTGTTCCCAAATTTACCAGTTTTCCACCTCCTTGAGTGTTTGGATTTTTGGAGTGGAAATATTTCCTTGGAAAGATTTTTGCTGCGTTCCGATAAGGAGTTGGCTAGTATCCCTTCTTCTGTTGGTTCATTTGGTCTTGTTTCTTGTCTTTCCAAGCCTTGGGAAATTCTAACCGTTGTTTACATTGGTCATAACACATTCGGGAATTTCTGAATACTTCACACAAGGATTTGGGATTATCAAATTCGATTTTGTCCTTATAGGATTGTGGTAAACAGCTTAGGAACCATTGGATTTTCACTTTGTCCTCCTAGATATAAGGCATGAACCTTAGTAATTCCAGGATTTTTTTTATCAGATCTTCCATAGCCATTTGACCAAGTCTCAATTCATCAAATTATTTGTTTTTTCTTTCATAGTAACTTTCAGATAGGTACTATTTCTTAAAGTATTTCTTAAAGTCTGAGCATTCCATCTGTTTTCCCTTTAGACCCTTGGCCAACTTCAGGTCTTGCCACCAATTGTTGGCTTTCCATTTCAAATTATAGATGGCCATTATAACCTTCATGTTGTTGGAATAGTTGTATATCTGGAAATACTTCTTGATGTCTAATAACCATGCTTCATCTTCATCCCCTGTTCTAGATTCCCCATCAAAGGTAGATGGTTTCATTTTCTTAAATTCTCCCTCAAGGTGATCTACTTGTTTTCTTTTTCTGTCTATTTTTGTTTTATCTTCAGTTGAAAGTGTACCTTCAAATGAGTTGTCCCCTCTTTCTACTTCAGGACCATAATTCTTGGAGGCCCTTTTACTGACCTCTTCTTCCTGATTATCGTCCTTTGGGGTTTTCTTTGTCACTATACTACGCAACAAGACTTCATTTATTTCTTTTTGTTCCTGCTATGCCTTCTTCAATTTATCATTGTCTTCTTTGAAAACCTACAACTCAATAATGAGGTTCCTCATTATTTCCAAAACTTCGGTAGGTGAGCTTCTATCACTGTTTTGTCTCCGATCTTCAGGAGGTCTTTGTTCAGGATTCCCCTCAAGTCTGATTTCATAGAACAAAAAAGAGTTTTATGTTTGTAACAATAATTGTTTGTTAGTTTTACATAGACAAAAATATGTGCTAAGTAATTGATTTGGCCCTGTTCAAGGTCAAAGTGTTGTAACCTTTTCTCTGATACCATATTTAATGACCCCCAAATTATCAACATAAAAAACAATTATTAGGATCATTACTAAATTTTCCTTTCTTTTCTAAAGTTTACTTAAAGATACTATACTGTGGATTAACATCACTTCTTCTTTATGTATTTTATGAGCACCATAACTTTACCAAGTGGAAATCATTCTAACTCCTTATTCTTTAAGGGTAGTAGTTTGACACCCAAGTGAATGTCACCATACATAAATTGGTTATCCACCATAGAGAAAACAAAGTCACCATACATAACTTGGTTATCCACCATAGAAGAAACATTTGATTTACTCAAGTCATTAAGTACATAGAAATATATACTATGAAACTACAACTGTATAAGTTTGATACCAAATGCGAATTAAGGAATTTATGTATATACAAATATACACTAAGGGGTAACCACTTGTCGTGTGTAAGCCATATAAATAATAATAAAGACAAGCAATAAATAATTATGTCTCATCATCAACATTAATGGAATTTAATCTCAAGCTTATAAGTGGGACAGATTCTACCCATCTGACACGTGATAGCGAGGAAGTTGAACTGACTGGTAGGGAATTGGTTTACTCCACGCATTAAACTTAGACTCGAACTAACACTGCCATGAGGGTTAGCGAACTAGAGAGGAGTATGGTGTCCTAACTAGACAGAACTTATCTTTACAGGTCTTTGAATAGGATGGTACGTGATTGTCAAGGTGTAATGATCCCTACGCAGTAATATTTATGGTAGTCTGTCACATGTCCCTCAGGACCATCGTTTGTTTAATGGTGTCCTATCTAGAGTTTTTCACGATACCCTAGTCACATGGTTGGGTACCATATATGCATTAATGTCACCAACTTAACTTACGTGGACTTTCCCCGGGGTCTATTATTCATTTGTCTCCTCGGATCTGTGTAAATATTTCCCTCCTATACTCACCGTGACAGCCTTCTTCAGTTTTCAAATATGCATAGTCCAACGCTCTGGTGGAGTCGGGCTTACTCGAGTAATGGTGGACTTCAATTTGATTTATTTCAAACAGTAAGGCTCCTCTGGCTGTAACGAATATAAAATCTCATTTTCTTTGAAAAGATGGACTGTGTGTATTAATTCTCCTGGAACATAAATTGTTAGAGTGCTTGGCCTATTTTCCTGTTGTCGTATTAGGATTACTTTCTCAGTGAAGATAGTCCACCTCTTGGGTATTCTATCTTGCATGGTGAAGGGTTTTCCAAAATATGGAAGGGAGGTTTCGGTCAGAGTTCCCATGTCATTGGGTCTTTCCTTCGACGTGGATTCGCCAGTAGGGAAAACTAAAATGTTAAGGAGATATAACTCTGTTAATTTAGTGCACACTCACTTCTAGTAAGTCCCACCGAATTCGTCCCATTTGCAGTTATGAGGAATGTTTTATTTATGTTACATGCCTTCCCTTTCTCCATGACGCCCTCGTTCCAGTATGAGAACCATATTATGTTCTTCAATGTTTGTTTGGTTTTGGGCCTATGGAATCTGGCCGAAGGGTTCCCTTGTCTGTGGTTTGAAAGGGTTTGAAGTCTTAACTGTTCTCTTTTTTTAAGTCGTACCCAAAGAATACAATTCATTTAAATTTATTTTTAATTCAAGAGGGTTTTGATAATGAACTTGTATCCTGTTACATGTCTCTACATACGGGTTTTTATTCTTGATTTTATGCTGTGCATCCTTCCTTATAATAGTTGATTTCTGTATAATTAATTTTCTTCTACAGTTTTTCGTTTCTTCTTTATTTTTTAAGTTGGATTGAAAAAAGTAATCATGGACCCCTTTTGACTGTGAGGGTACCCATCAGGTGGTCTTTGGCCTCTCTACCCCTCTCGGGATCATGGT
>ML795168.1:427391-439660 GCA_009831015.1 Picea engelmannii
AATAATATTAATTATTTATTTATTAATTGTTTAATATATGTTGATTAATTAATTAATTGATTAATTAACACATTTAAGGTTTGGGTAAAAAATTCAAGGCTTAATAACTTTAATTTATTTATTATAAAACTTTACGTATGACAGGGGATAGGGTATTGAATGGAGGGATAAGGTAGTAAATGGAGGGATAAGGTGGTAAATGGAGGGATAAGGTGGGTGGCCTTAAATGTAGGAGGAGGTGGTGAATGGGGAGGATATGACTAGGCAGAGGCCTTCGAGAGTTTTTATGAAATTTTGGGGAGAGGAGAATTATTCCAGGAGCAGGACTGTATTTTCTGTTTGATATTTTTTTGGTTTTGGAGTTTGGGTGGATTGTTACAAGGGTGCACCAGGTTGCTAGGATTTTTGGGCTCAGGGGCCAGGAATCCCCACGGAATCCTAGAGCTAGGGAGTCAGATAGACTCTGTTCCTAGCTAGTAGGGAGGAAGATTCAGTTTTGGGCAAAATTTTGGGCAAAGCAGCAGAGAGGACAACCATAGATCGGGGATTTAGCATCAAATGGAGGTATGTCTATTTATGTATTTTCATGAATATGTGGTGTTATGTGATGGTTATGTAATTTATTAGCATGTTGTTCATAAATTTAAATTTCTACTGCTTATATGTTGAATAATGAAGTTGCTTATTGCTTATACGTCAAAATAATCTTAATTGTTTAAATTTACAAATTTTATTAGGCTTTGTTAAATTAGGTTCTTACACATGGTATCAGAGCTTCAATTTGAAGCACTAGAGCCTTAAGGGCCTAACCACCTACCCGCATGTAAGAAGGACAGTTCAGGAATGGAACTGTTCCAACCCTGAAATTTAATTAAAAAAAAACTATAATAGTTATATTGAAACCCTGAAACCCTTTAATTAGATGAAAATTTGGGCCAAGCTCCAGCTCCACCTAACCTGCAAGCCAAGAACACGATTATTTTTTTTATATAGATCTATATACATATAAACATATAAACAATATGCACAGTAAAAATGAAACGGTATAATATCAATTTTGCCTAATATCAATTTTGCTGAGGATTTTCTAAACAGATAACTATATATGTAAAATATATATATATATATCTATATATATATATATATATATATATATATATATATATAAGTATGTTAATGGTATGGAGAAAGAAGAGTAAAAAAAATTGTAATATAAAAGTATAGTAAATTATTAAAAAAAAATAAGAAAATATATTACATATTAAAATAATGAAAAACAAAAAAAAAGAGTTACATATTGAATATATAAATAAATTGGTGTGTGACCAAGTGTTCTATTCCTAAATCATCCTAATACCTCAATATCACCATCCTTATGATAAATTCCACAACTATACAAACTACGAGTTCATAAGTCGACACATAAATCCACACAAGCCCAACGCTAGGTGCCAAGCCCTTTCCATCCCACATGTCTCTTCCAAAAAACAACTGTTGCGTGGATTGCTTGAGGGGTCTGTTAGGAAAATGAGGGGACCTCAACAACTCTTTAGCCACCTCAGGATCCGATGTAATAATAGTAGAAGTAGAGCCCAATCTAAACGTCGTAAGCTTCTTAGCACCATGACGACGAGCCAGACAGTCGAGCTTGCGGTGAGCAAGATTGAAACTCATATCCATGATGCTTCCAATTACAGGCCATCCTCTCGGCCCAGGAATGGATAATCCTTTCTTACATCTTCCATCCCATGCACAACCTCCATGACTAAACCAGGAGACGATAACTGTGCAAACAACAGTAAGAATCAGTCCAGCATAAATAGTCCACTGACGCCATGCATAAACATCATCAGAGGATTGAAAGAAACAACCACGACCATCTTTTGCAAAGACAGTTATAGCATAAACCCACCACCCCCCACCACCTCCAGAGCTTCCATGAATATCCATTTTCATAAATGACTTGCGAAGACAAAAAGAAAAGAATGATGCAACTACACACCAGTAAAGACTGTTCTCAGGAAGCACAATCCTTCCTCCACCGATCTTTAAATCCTCATTCTCCATCGTCGTCTCCTTGCGTTTCTTATCTCATAGAGTTCAGTTGTCGATGAGGGAGAGGGAAAGGATTAGGAAGAAGACTGGAGGGTTTTGTCGTCTTCTGCTCCTTCTTCTTCCGTGTAACCATGCAGCAGCAGCCCCTTGGAGGCTCAGTGAAACCTAAGGCCCTCCCCGGAGCCGAGAAAGTCGATGGCGCTTACAGTTCTCCAATACTCTTCACGGAAATGGTTCAAGTCACAAGGCAACGCACCTGCAGTCATGAACAACGCAAGTCATTACTAAAGCAATAACATACAAAGCCAAAACGCAACAACAACAAAGCCCAGATATGCCAACACCCAAGACCGAATGCACACAAGGAATCCTATGGGGCGTTAAACAAAAGGCACCCTCGTGTTGTACAAAAGAAAAAAAAATAATAAATAAAAAAAAAACCAAGTGAACAGCCACCACAAACAGTCCAGCACCCATGCGAATAGCTGCAACATATAGTCCAGCACCCAAGCGAACAGCCACACCGAGGAGGAGCCCATGGGGAAAGGTAAGGTGTGCTACGCACTAGCACGAGGAACAAAAAAAAAAACAAGCACCAACGCTCAGAGAAGAGCATCAAGCCACTAAGGGAGGAACCTGCAGTTGCAGAGTTAGGGAGAAGAAAACCTTGGCCTCTGTTGCAAAAGGGAGAGGCGACAAAGCAGGTAGGGAGCGTGCAAACGAAAGGTATAGGGTTTGGAAATTAAGAGCAGGAGGTGTAGGGTTAGGTTAAGAAAGCAGGGGGTGGACGAGGGCGGGGAACGTGGGCTTCATGTGTGCCTGCCCTTTAGTTATTTACAAAAAAAAATGTTTTTAAATTATTTATTTAATTTATATATATTTTTTTTTTAGTTTTTTTTTTTATTATTTATTGATTATCGTAAATTATTATATATATATTATTTAATTTGTTTATATTTTTATTTATTTATAATTATTAAAAAAAAAATTATATAATTAAATTAAAAAAAATAAAATTAATTAGATTGTTTAGATTTAGTTTAAAAATTGCTGAAAAAAATTCTTAAACTTTAATTATTTAAGAATATTATAAGTTTTAAATATTAAAATTAAATATTTATGTTATAAGATAAGGATTAATCAAGGTAAGTGAGTATATTTTATTAGTATAATTAATAGGATTAATTAAAAATAATTACTAATTAGTAATTAATGTTTAAATTATATTTAATTTTGTGATTCATATTTAAACTAATTAAAGTGATTAATTAGTTTTAAATTGAAGGTTTAAGGACTTAGAACAAGATAAACAAGAGGGGGCTTCATGCGCACTAGGCAGGTAAGTTAGAGAAATTGGCTAGTATGGTGCAAAGCTAGAATAGCTATCGGGCGAGGGAGTCAATAGTTTTCTTAGGCGAAGAAATCAAGCTTAGACTCTTTAGCCCTAACCTAGCCACCTCCCCTAATGAGAGTAACGTTTGTTTACAAACTTGCAAAAAACTTACGCCTAACCTTGTTTTCTAGTTAAGTTGCGCAAATGTGAAATGTCCTTGAACTCACCCTGACAACTTTGGTTTATGCAGGTTAAATCATATAGGATGGTTAGGACTTGAGGGAATCGAGGCAGAGGGGCATCGTCGCAGGGACTGCTAGCGCTGCCACCACCATCGCCTGAACTAGCTCTCATACTGAGCTCTTTAGAGGCCATAAATGAGACTTTAAAGGGGCATCAACCGACAGGGATAGAAGTGGAGCCCCCACCAACTGGAACAGGTAATCCAGAAGCGTCGAGGGATTCAAGGGGAGGACCTCCACCCGAAAACATCACTAGAGAACTGTAGAAGATCAAACTTCTGGAGTTTTATGGGGGTCACGCTAGTGAACGTGCAGAAGCATGGTTGGAAGGCATGACAAGGTGTTTTTCCTTAAGGGACTATGCGTCCACCTCATAGGCGAAGATAGAGATTTTTCAGTTGAGAGACAATGCCTTGAACTGGTGGGGCAACCTGGAAAGACAACTGCATCTTACCCTGGACACCGTATCTTGGGAACTTTTCGAGGATAGGTTCCAAAGGAATTATCTGCCAGCTTACTATGAGGAACAACAGGTAGGAGCATTTCATGCTCTAGTACAGGGAAACAGAACCGTAGAAGAATATGAGATTAGGTTTATGGAATTGGTCAAATATGTTTCATATATGGATAATGACCAACGATAGGCAGAATGCTTTGTCTATGGGTTGAACCCTAAGATAAGGGCTATGGTGCAAATGTGGAAACCGTCTTCAGCAGCGAAAGTTATGTTAAATGCCCATTATGTGGAGGAACACATGAACATAACCGGAGGCATGAGACCGACCTTTCTGCATCATCCTGGATTCATGGGGAAGGTCGCTAAGACATTTTCCAAGGGTGGGGGATCAAGGCCACCCCCATATGGTAACAGAGTCGCACCAAGGACAATAGTTGTAGGGATTTCAATGGTAGAAAGTGCAACATCTCATTCATCACCAACCTCAGGGAGCAACTACTAGGGGCAGGGGTTCCAAGGGAAGGAACTCATTTCAGAGACAGTCACAGAACAATGTGCAGGTTCAATCTCGTGTTACCTATTGGGGATGTGGAGGACCCCATTACCAGTGTGACTTCCTAGAGTTACAATCCGGATTAGTGCATAGAGAAGGAAAGGCTTCGATGGGAAGAGCAAGTAGCAACCACAAAATTTACACAACAGTTAATAATCGCCAAGCCAAACATCAATCCACGGTGGTGGAGTCATCAGGTATGCTAAATCATATCAATGTAAAGATTTTATTTGATTCTGGTGCTACAGATAGTTTCATTTCACCATCTACATTAGAAAAGAGTGGGTTGGTATCCTATGAGCACGATGACTTTGAACAAGTCAAGATAGCTTCGGGGGAAAAACAAGCGGTAGGACCTAGTGTTGATAATTGTAAAGTAGACTTGGGAGTGTGTACTACCAAGTTGAAGGTATATGTCACTTCACTCAGGGCGTATGACCTAATCATTGGAATGGATTGGTTAGAAGCTCATCGAGCTTTGGTAGATTGTTTCGCAAAAAGGGTGCTTTTTGTCGACAATGGAGGAAGACAAGTAGAGATCCAGGGTGTACGGAGAAAGGTGTCATTATGCTTTATCTCAACTATGAAGGTTAAGAGATGCTTGAGGCAAGGGTGTCAACTATATGTAGTGGAAGAAGTGAATGAAAGGAAGGGAACCTCATTAGATCAGTACCCGGTATTGTCAGAATTTAAGGATATTTTCCCAAACGAGTTACCAGGGTTACCTCTTGAGAGGGAGCTTGATTTTACTATTGAGATAAAACCTGGTGAAGAACCAATTTCCAAGACTCTGTATCAGATGACAGCGTCGGAACTTTGTGAGTTGCAAATGCAGTTGAAAGAGTTACTGGACTTAGGGCTAATAAGGCCCAGTGTCTCACCTTGGGGTGCACCAGTAATTTTTGTAAAGAAGAAGGATGGTTCCTTATGATTGTGTATAGATTACATGGACTTGAACCATGCTATAGTGAAAAATAGGTACCCAATGCCACGAATATATGACCTCTTTGATCAGATGAAAGGAGCGGCGGTATTCTCAAAGATTGATTTACGATCAGGGTATCACCAGTTAAGGATTAAGGAAGGCGATATCCCAAAAACTACCTTTCGAACTCAGTTTGGGCATTACGAGTCTGTTGTAGTACCTTTCGGATTGATCAATGCACCAAAAATATTCATGAGCCTCATGAATGGCGTATTCAAGAAGTACTTAGACCATTTTGTACAAGTCTTTCTAGATGACATCCTCATCTATTCCAAAAATGAAAGAGAACATGAGGAACACTTATGAGTGGTGTTGTCATGCCTTAGAGAGAACAAATTGTATGGGAAGTTGTCAAAGTTTTCCTTCTTCCAGAGAGAGATCCACTATTTAGGTCATATCATTTCTAGTGAAGGAATCTTTGTGGACCTAGAAAAGGTAAAGGCCATTATGGAGTGGCCAGTGCCGAAAAATGCCCATGAGGTAAGAATCTTCATGGGGCTAGTAGGTTATTATCGAATATTTGTGGAAGGATTCTCAAAAATAGCGAAACCCATCACCACTTATTAGTGCAAGGGGGTCAGCTATGAATGGATAGAAGAATGTGATAGTGCATTCATTGATCTTAAGAGGTTACTAACTAGTCCGCCAATTATACAAGTATCGAAT
This sequence comes from Picea engelmannii, assembly GCA_009831015.1. Taxonomy (NCBI): domain Eukaryota; kingdom Viridiplantae; phylum Streptophyta; class Pinopsida; order Pinales; family Pinaceae; genus Picea; species Picea engelmannii. The sequence continues at coordinate 433,683 of ML795168.1, forward strand.
ATGGAAAAGGACTTCATAGTCTCCATGGATGCCTCGAATCAAGGGTTAGGGGCCGTGATAATGCAGGATGGAGGAGTGATAGCTTATGTGTCAAGGAAGTTAAAGAAACATGAAGAGCTATACGTGACTCATGATTTAGAGTTTGTAGTTGTAATGCTGGCTTTGAAACTTTGGAGGTACTATCTTGTGGGGTGAAACTTTCATCTCAAAACGAACCATCAAAGTTAAAAACATCTCCTCACTCAAAGGGATCTGAATTCCAGGCAAAGGCGATGGAATGAGTTTATGAGTGAGTACGATTTTGGTATTCTGTACATCAAGGGGAAGGAAAATGTGGTCGTAGATGCCTTAAGTAGGAGGCCATGTGTCTTCTCCTTGGTACCATTAATGGTCAATCTGAGGGAACGTGTGTTGACGCAACTCCAAGGAGACAGTTGGTATTTAAAAGTTACTTCAAACCTCCATAGTGGGAGGCAATTAGATCCAAAGTATGAAGGATATAGTCTGGAAGCAGATGAACTGTTAAGATATCGAGGAAGGATGTACATCCCTAAAGATGGGGATATTCGAAGCATCATACTGAAGGAAGCCCATAGAGCACATTATTGTGCGCATACGGGTGTGAAGAAGATGTACGCAGACATGAGGAAGCTCTTCTTCTAGGTAGGTATGAAGCGCGATGTAGTCCATTTCATCGCTAAATGCCTAGAGTGTCAACAAGTGAAAGCTGACCACCATCACTTGACAGGCCTCCTACAACCACATGATGTTCCTATGTCCAAGTGGGAAGTCATTTCTATGGATTTTGTTGTGGGGTTGCTGCTCACATCTCATAGACATAATGCCATTCTTGTGATAGTTGATAAATTAACCAAGAGTGCTCATTTTATTCTGGTTAGAGACACTTATGTTGTCACTAATGTGGCACGTGTGTTTGTAAGTGAGGTCATCTGTTTGCACAGGATACCTAAGAAGATCATTTCAGATAGGGACTCCAGATTCACTTCCATATTTTGGACAAGTTTGCAGTCATCATTGGGCACTCAGTTGAACTCAAGCACAACTTATCATACTAAAACAGATGGGCAAACCGAGAGGGTAAATCAGGTCATGGAAGACATGCTTAGGATGTATGTCATGGATAATCAAACCCAGTGGGAGAAGTACCTACCTTTGGTAGAGTTTGCCTACAATAACAATTTTCATAGCTCCATCGGAATGCCACCCTACGAAGCTCGGTATGGAAGGCCATGCAGAACGTCGTTGAGTTGGGATAGATTAGAAAACCGAGGAACAGTTGGGCCGGAATTGATTCAAGATATGGAGGAATAGGTGATTCAAATTAGGAAGAGATTAAAGGAAGCACAGGATAGGAAGAAAAGTTATGCGGATGCACACAGGACCGATCGAAGTTATGAAGTGGGAGACTAGGTTTTCATTCGTATCAGGCCTAACAAGAGTACCATACAGTTCGGGAAGGGGACAAAGTTGTCACCTCGATTTATAGGAACATTCAGAATCCAAGAGAAAATTGGACCCGTTTCTTATCGTCTCATAGTGCCACCCCACTTGCATAAAAATCATAATGTTTTTCATGTATTTTTTTTACGTCATTATGTTGTTGATGAATCACATAAACTAAATTGGAAGGATGTAATGATCCCAAGCCATTATGCAAGGATCATTATTGTTTTGGTGTCTTTTTAAAACTTTTTCTGAGTGAGGTATTTCGTCAAACACTTTGTTGATCTACCTTTTAGATGTGTTTATATGTGTGTATGCAACAAATAACAGAAAGAAATAACCATGGAACATACCTCAACCATATGCAATAATATAGACAAGCTAAAACATCTCAATTCTTTTTTATTCATAAAATAGAGAAACCTGCTACAATGAAGATGCCGATCTGGAATGCTCAACAGATGGCCAAGAAGATAGACAATAGATAAGAGCTGCTACAAAATGCTCCCGCTAATACAAAATAATTACTCCAAAGCATGAATAAGAAATGAAGATCAATAAAGGTAGATATGAATGCCAAAATCTCCAGCTGAAGAATGCCACGCTCCAATATAAGGCTGAAACCCTCAATAACTCGGCCCTGCTGCCAAAAGTGTCCAATCACCCTAAGAAATATGCCAATTGATAGATCGGGTGATGGTAAGAATAACCTAGGTGCCCGAATCTCCAAGATCCCTCTCAATCTCCGTAGATCTGAATTTCCCACTGAATGGGGTGCCCCACTAGATGACTGAAACCCTAGCTGGTTCAGCCCTGATGAAGGAGGCCTCCAAATGCTCTGAAACTCTCCAAGAATATAGATCAGGTGATGGTAAGAATAAACCAAGTTCCTGAATCTCCAAGATCCCTCTCAATCTCCGTAGATCTGAATTTCCCACTGTATGGTGTACCCCACTGGATGACTGAAACCCTAGATAATTTGGCCCTGCTAAAGGAGGCCTCCAAATGCTCTAAAACTCTCCAGAAATATAGATCGGGACACTACAAGTCACTAGGTAAAGTCTCAGGGTCAGATATGAAGTGTAACCCCTCCAAACGGACTAGATCTGGATCTCAAAAACACCCTCCTTCTCTTCAATTCGCCCCACTGCTCAATAAATAATCTGAGCCATAAAACTGTCTCAAAAAGAACTAGATCTGATGTCCAAGGCCCTGCACTGAAAACCCAAGTGATAGAATCCTCAACGGCCCTGCCAATATCCTACAACGAATCTCTCTCCAAAGATGGTGCACCCCTCTTGCTGGAATCCCTCAACTGGTGCGCCCTCTCTCTATCTGCACATGAAACTGATGTAGAATCCTCCTACAACTGAGTAGATATGGAACGAGAATGGTGTGGGAGAGTATTGCATCTCCGATACCAAGCTTGGGACAAGATAGGTGGAATATTTCACCACCGAATCGTCCTCTAGGGTTTGTTATGTCACAACCCTCAAAACCCCCAATATTGGGCTCACTAGCTAGAAGCCAGAAATCAAAATAAGATCATACATGAATGAATGAGAAGAGGCCCTTGCCTTTCCTTTATACTTTTTGGCTCACCTTGTCCCTCCAAAGTGACTTTCGTTTTATTAATATTTAATTAATTAATTAAATCACTTTAATTAATTAATTAACCTTTTTACCTTTGAAAAGATCCTTATCTCTCCTTGTGGCTTCCCTGGCCACTGAAAGTCACTTCTAGCCATCCCATCCTGTAGTGCTACTCCTCCCGATTCAAATGAGCTATTACACTGAGAGGTTCCTCCAAGTATTGTGCCCAAAATGCCCTCTTCAGTGATTTTAATTAACTTATAGCTCAAAATAGTCAAAATCATGGAAATCGTCGAAATGGAACGAAACCAAAGCCAGCCTGTGCGGAATGGCTCATGATGATGGAATATGATGATAAATGCCAACTGGACCCCACAATGCCTCTCAAATACCCCTTTATTCTCTATAACATCCATCTGGCTACTCTGGTCATCATAAGTCTTTGCCCTGTGATGATGTCCCAAGGTGGGGACATTACAGTCCTCTCTGCTAGAAAATTGCTTGTCCTCAAGCAATAGAGAAATCCACTCAACTAAAATTCCAGGATCCCATTTCCACCTGTGGGATACACCATAGAACCCCTCGAAAGATGAACAATAGTGCACTCCACCCCCTGGATCCCATATCAAGAAGTGAACTACAATACTCTGCGAAGCATAGTCCTGAAAGATATCAATCCTGTGAACCTCTTGCATATGACACATGGCCTCATCTCGGAATGAGTCCATCCTCCAAATCTCTACCAAGATCCACATGATCTCCATCAACTGCACATGTTGATGTCCAACCAAGGTGATGCAAGATCTCTGTGAGGCACCCGCAAGCGATGCGCTCCTCTCGACACTGAAGATCATTGGAAAGTTAGAATAACTTTCCCCTATAATGGTCCACTCTCCCCTGTTAGTCAATGAATTGCTCAATCCTGCAATCCCTGGGTCCCATGCTAACCTCTGTCAAAGAACGTCATGCTGACACTGCACTACTCTAATCATGACTGTTAGCCCCCTGCATACATCATGAATCCTCCTCTCCTGGGTCCTCAAGCTGAAACACATGTGACCACCGGACCTGCTGTCCAGAAACTGTATCTGTAGAGGCATCTCTATAGAAGAAGTACCTATCCAAACATCTCCATGCCCTATCATGATGATCATGTGAAGGGAAGGGTCTCGCCCCATAGAACAAGTACTTGCAGACCCACTCCCAACCAAACCAAGGTGGAGTGTGTGGCTCTCTGGTGCAACCTGGGTCAACATGAGCATCGTGCTAACAAAACAGACTCTTGGGTCCCATGGCAATCTTGGAAGTTTATCACTTCCAGTCTCCTCTAATTTCTCCTGTGTGAAGCTAATCACTATCAGAAGCCCTCTGTGCTCATCTTTCGTCACCTGGTGTATGATTCTCACCATCACGAACCAAGTCTCAGTTGTCTGTCTAACATGGTCAACCTATGACCTGTTGTATTCCGTAAAAGTACTCCTATCATGAAGTCTTGTCCTACTCACTCTCCATGCCCTCAGCCACGGCCTATCCCTCCTTATGTTGTTGTCTATGATAAAAGTGTCAGGATGGGCTAATAGAAACATCTACAACTAACTGTAGGATTGAAAGGCATCACATGCTTTGGTCAATCCCAAGGATTTGACCAAAAGCTCGTCCATCAATATCCATGATAACTTCTCTCCTGTGGTCATCACCAAGTCCCAACCATCCAGTACAACCAGAAGTAACCCCTCCGACTGCTGGTCAACCAACCTCCATCTCTCATCTACCACGCAACTACTGAAATGGTGAAGGTGATCTGCCACAACTATGTGTTGCTGCAGAGGAGTGACATATACATACTCCCTTGACTGTGTCTCTTTCCTGCAAGGCACTATACTCCTCTGAATGCCACCATACACCTCGACATCTCTCTGTGAGCTATCACTCATCACGGTATGCTCCAGCATACTCATGTCATCTCCAAAAAACTCATGCTACATCACAGATCCTGGGCGTACAGCTGGATCAATCTCTATATGGAGATCAACCACTCCCAAGACACAAATGGAAGTGTCCCCCATTGACTGGTGCTCCTCTGCTAGATCATCAACATCCTCTATCAATGTGACTGACTGATACATCTCACCAACCCTCAGTAGATAATCCCTGTCTATCAACAACTGCTGGTAGTCAGTCCTCATCACGGATACTCTCTCCTGGAGAGTGTGAAAATCATCCATGGAAAATCCTCCATCTGAGCTAGCCTGTGCCACTGATGCTCTCCAACTGTAACTTGCCATCATTGAATGCATGTCATCAATACGTCTAGTGGTTGCCCTGATCATAGCCTCACTAACTCCCAACTGTACTGCTAAGTGATGTGACTCATGATCACAGTCATGTTGGGGTACCCCCTCATGTCTCTCACTACTAGTGCCATCACTAACAACACTCTCTGCCGAAGATAAAATGATGAAATGCATGTTGTCTACTGTGCCACTAGGTACTCCTATATGCCACTGCATCCCATCACTAGATGCCATCTCCCCCTGACTCACACTGTATCCTGTATGAGCAATTGTATCCTCCTGTGCACTCAACCTGCTACTATCATCTACGCCTAGATCCCATATAGTTGTATCCAGACACATTCTATCATCATCCTGACTGCCAAAGAGTGCATCCTCATCCATGCAATCTGATCCTAGAAGTAAGTGCTCCATCCACCTATCAACCTCTGCCATCTGCTCAACCACTGGAGTCTCCAATAGTTGTGACTCCATCTCCTCTGACTGACCTGTATGTGTGGGGTCAATTGCATGTATGTCATGTACCTCCTCCTGGATCTGTGGGTCTACCTGTCCATGGTGTGCATCCCTCACACTAGGCTCATCCATCATACCTGACGTGCCACTGATCTCCTCATGTGACGTGGC
>ML795168.1:441225-460039 GCA_009831015.1 Picea engelmannii
CCTTGCCTTTCCTTTATATGTTTTGGCTCACCTTGTCCCTCCAAAGTGACTTTCATTTTATTAATATTTAATTAATTAATTAAATCACTTTAATTAATTAATTAACCTTTTTACCTTTGAAAAGCTCCTTATCTCTCCTTGTGGCTTCCTTGGGCACTGAAAGTCACTTCTAGCCATCCCATCTTGTAGTGATACTCCTCTCGATTCCAATGAGATATTACAATGAGAGGTTCCTCCAAGTAATGTGCCCAAAATGCCCTCTTGAGTGATTTTAATTAACTTATAGCTCAAAATAGTCAAAATCATGGAAATCGTCGGAATGGAACGAAACCAAAGCCAACCTGTGCGGAATGGCTCATGATGATGGAATATGATGATAAATGCCAACTGGACCCCACAATGCCTCTCAAATACACCTTTATTCTCTATAACATCCATCTGGCTACTCTGGTCATCATAAGTCTCTGCCCTGTGATGATGTCCCAAGGTGGGGACATTACAGTCCTCCCTGCTAGAATATTGCTTGTCCTCAAGCAATAGCGAAATCCACTCAACTAAAATTCCAGGATCCCATGTCCACCTGTGGGATACACCGTAGAACCCCTCGAAAGACGAACAATAGTGCACTCCACCCACTGGATCGCATATCAAGAAGTGAACTACAATACTCTGCGAAGCATAGTCCTGAAAGATATCGATCCTGTGAACCTCCTGCATATGACACATGGCCTCATCTTGGAATTAGTCCATCCTCCAAATCTCTACCAAGATCCACATGATCTCCATCAACTGCACATGATGATGTCCAACCAAGGTGATGCAAGATCTCTGTGAGGCACCCACAAGCGATGCGCTCCTCTCTACATTGAAGATCAATGGAAAGTTAGAATAACTTTCCCCTACAATGGTCCACTCTCCTCTGTTAGTCAATGAATTGCTCAATACTTCAATCCCTGGGTCCCATGCTAACCTCTGTCGAAGATCGTCATGCTGACACTGCACTAGTCTGATCATGACTGTTAGCCCCCTGCATACATCCTGAATCCTCCTCTCCTGGGTCCTCAAGCTGAAACACCTGTGACCACCGGACCTGCTGTCCAGAAACTGTATTTGTAGAGGCATCTCTGTAGAAGAAGTACCTATCCAAACATCTCCATGCCCTATCATGATGATCACATGAAGGGAAGGGTATTTCCCCATAGAACAAGTACCTCCAGACCCACTCCCAACCAAACCAAGGTGGAGTGTGTGGCTCTCTAGTGCAACCTGGGTCAACATGAGCATCGTGCTAACAAAACAGACTCTTGGGTCCCATGGAAAGATTGGAAGTTTATCACTTCCAGTCTCCTCTAATTGCTCCTGTGTGAAGCTAATCACTATCAGAATCCCTCTGTGCTCATCTTTCATCACCTGGTGTATGATTCTCACCATCACGAACCAAGTCTCAACTGTCTGTCTAACATGGTCCACCTCTGACCTACTATATTCCGTAAAAGTACTCCTATCATGAAGTCTTGGCCTACTCACTCTCCATGCCCTCAGCCGCGGCCTATCCCTCCTTATTCTGTTGTCTATGATAAAAGTGTCAGGATGGGCTAATAGAAACATCTACAGATGACTGTAGGATTGAAAGGCATCACATGCTTTGGTCAATCCCAAGGATTTGACCAGAAGCTCGTCCATCAATATCCATGATAACTGCTCTCCTATGGTCATCACCGAGTCCCAACCATCCAATACAACCAGAAGTAACCCCTCCGACTGCTGGTCAACCAACCTCCATCTCTCATCTACCACGCAACTGCTGAAATTGTGAAGGTGATCTCCCACAACTATGTGTTGCTGGAGAGGAGTGACATCTACATACTCCCCTGAGTGTGTCTCTTTCCTGCAAGGCACTATACCCCTCTAAATGCCACCATACACCTTGACATCTCTCTGTGAGCTATCACTCATCACGGTATGCTCCGGCATACTCATTTCATCGCCTGCAAACTCATGCTGCATCATAGATCCTGGGCGTACAACTGGATCAATCTCTATATGGAGATCAACCACTCCCAAGACACAAATGGAAGTGTCCCCCATCGACTGGTGCTCCTCTGCTAGATCATCAACATCCTCTATCAATGTGACTGACTGATACATCTCACCAACCCTCAGTAGATAATCCATGTCTGTCAACAACTGCTAGTAGTCAGTCCTCATCACAGATACTCTCTCCTGGAGAGTGTGAAAATCATCCATGGAAAATAGTCAAAATCATGGAAATCGTCGGAATGGAACGAAACCAAAGCCAACTTGTGCGGAATGGCTCATGATGATGGAATATGATGATAAATGCCAACTGGACCCCACAATGCCTCTCAAATACCCCTTTATTCTCTATAACATCCATCTGGCTACTATGGTCATCATAAGTCTCTGCCCTGTGATGATGTCCCATGGTGGGGACATTACAAAGGAATTGTAGGTATCGGACGTGGGAACTCTCAGAGTAGAACCGTTACGCATATTGGACCATAGAGTTCGATAGCTCGGGAATCATCTGGTATACCAAGTTAAGGTCCAATGGGACAAGTATAGTCTAGGATCTGCTACTTGGGAAGACACAGAGACACTACGATGAGATTATCCCTCACTTTTTTGACCACCTTGAGAATATATTTCTCGAAGGTGGGGTGTAAGTAACACCACCTTTTGACTTAGACAGCCAGGATTACCTAAGGCCTACACACTTTTATTTTCTATTCACAAGTGAAGCTATTAAATGATACACTTGAAATTTTAGACATATACATTTTATGAATGTTTAAATATACTTGGATAATGATGGATATAATGTGATATATTGTGAGAATGTAAATTTTATGAATGTTTAAATATTATTGATGATGATGGATATGATGCGATCTACTATGTGAATGTAAATTCTCTGAATGTCTAATTGTTATGGATAATGATGGATATGATGTGACATATTGTGTGAATGAGAATCCTATGAAGATTTAAATGCTATTAGAATGATGTTGGATATGATGCAATCTATTTTGTAAATGATAATTTTATGAATGGGTGTCGAAATTGAATTATGGGATATTATGAGATCTATTTCTAACTTGAAAACTTTGATGTTAAGTTGATGGTATGTGGATACCGAATTGAAATTATGGTTGTATGCAATTACATGATGATAATACATAGAAATGTATGAGTTTGTGTTACAGACTAATCTACAGGTTATGGGCTATGAAATAGCCAAGGGATAATGATGATGAAAGTGGATGTCATGACCACTAGCCGAGAAACAATATGGTATGAATATTTGTATGTGAAATTATATTGGTTTGGATGCATTGCTATGATATGTGGACCAGTGTAGGATTTCAGGTGGTGAGACTGCCCAAAACTGAATAGATGATGACAAAACTCCCAATAACACGGTGTCACTGTATATTCCATTATAGGGTGTGGACCCTAGTCTTGTTAGGAGGGGTGGAGGCATTTCCCACCGTGTATCCTCCAAAACCTGAAGTCATGGGAGGGCAATGTTAGCTCATGCTCCCCTAGACATGTGATGATGACTGTCAGTTGCCTGTTGGGGAAGCTTGGTCAAGATAGTGACACTTCCGCTTACGGGTTGTATTTGGAGTTAGGTCAATATAGTTGATGCTCCAAGATAGTCCAGCAGAGGAAGGATAGGAATGGAAGATGGAAGTAAGTTAGGCAGGAAGGATGAGAAGAAATAGTTGAGAGTGTATGGAGATTTTCCCTATGTTGGAACTTATTTTTTTCCTTCTGAAGAGAAAATGCATATATATATGAATATTCATAATTATGTAATTAAACTACAATTGTCTAAATAACAATGTTGAGCTAGATAATTGAAATTAAAGGATTTCACAAGCATTTGATTGGTTTATTTTCTTTCATAAAATGAATAGTCTTGATGAATGGATTGGATGCATATGGAAATTACTATAGAGATGATAGTTATTGATATTAGTACATGAACGAGACTTGTATGTACTTGCTACACATGCATTTCTTGCGTATGTACACTAGTATGAATGATTTTCTTGGCTTACTTATTAATAATGATGGTTATTTGTTATGAATGTGTGAACCATGTTTCTTTTCCCTTGTATCATAAAATACCTTAACTTCGAGACGAAGTTTCCTAAAGGGTGGGTGTATGTAACAACCGTAGTTAAATAGTTGCATAGGGTTTATCAAGTATAGCTAATTAAATAATTAATTGTCCTAGTGTGTATTAGTTAAATAAACATTATTTATTAATAATATTATTTATTTATTTATTTATTGTTTAATATATGTTGATTAATTAATTAATTGATTAATTAACACATTTAAGGTTTGGGTAAAGAATTCAAGGCTTAATAACTTTAATTTATTTATTATAAAACTTTACGTATGACAAGGGATAGGGTATTGAATGGAGGGATAAGGTAGTAAATGGAGAGATAAGGTGGGTGGACTTAAATGAAGGAGGAGGTGGTGAATGGGGAGGATATGACTGGGTAGAGGCCTTCGAGAGTTTTTATAAAATTTTGGGGAGAGGAGCATTATTGCAGGAGCAGGACTGTATTTTATGTTTGATATTTTTCTGGTTTTGTAGTTTTTGTGGATTGTTACAGGGCTGCACCAAGTTGATGGGAGTTTTGGGCTCGAGGACCAGGAATCCTCACAGAATACTAGAGCTAGGGAGCCAGACAGGCTCCGTTCCTAGCTGACAAGGAGGAAGATTCAGTTTTGGGCAGAATTTTGGGCAAAGCAGCAGAGAGGACAGCCAGAGATCGGGGATTTAGCATCAGACGGAGGTATGTTTATTTATGTATTTTCATGAATATGTGGTGTTTTGTGATGGTTATGTAATGTATTAGCATGTTGTTCATAAATTTAAATTTTTGTTGCTTATATGTTGAATAAGGAAATTGCTTATTGCTTATACATCGAAATAATCTTAATTGTTTAACTTTACGAATTGTATTAGGCTTTGTTAAATTAGGTTCTTACAATTTATTACACATGTCCTCTACGTATTGGATGAGTGACGTCAACCATGTCAACATGAGGACACCTTTTCCATGTCCCTGTCCTGAAGGATCAACAGGCTCTACAATCAAGGTTTATTTCAATTGGGTTTGACGGGAAATTCATATTACTCCATTAGATTCATGTCATTGGGATATTTTCATATCAGTGATATAAATGAACCTGAATACTCCACTGCAATGATCGATCATGATTTCTCCAATTGATTTCCCAATGGATCGAGGCACTATATCACATCTCGGAGTCTCCTCTGTCGAAGTTCCATTATGAACTTAAATATGGTTCTCTATGAATAATATGAACTCCAATGTTCGGTGGATATCTTCCCATCCCTGGATCCAATGGTAAATGGTTAAGGTTGATTCACCAAAGGCATGGGGTCTGACAAGGTTCCCCTCCTTGGTGCTTCTTTCAATCACCGACTGACACATGTTCCCTCTGGACACCCTGGTAGTCCTAGTCAGCAAGATACATCATGATTATGTCATCTCATCACTTTGTATCATTAAAACAAGACCACTGTGATCTATGATGGAGATTTATCGTGGACTTGTCTCAATGGTTGACTTAGATCATCCCCCAAAATCCCATTTTTGGACTATGTCCACCTTGGCTTCCAGGGTTATCCTGACTAGGGAAATATGGCCATATTAACCATAAGCATCTAATGGTCCAATATCATCCATGGAAATCCTCAGATATTTCAATGACCCTCCTCGATTTTAGAGTGCACACTCCATGAGCATCACACTCAACATCGATGGAGGGTTGGGATCTCTTTTCTCCACCAGATAAGTGACTGAGGTCTTGTCTCCACTTCATCCCGATGAAAGTCCCATATTTAATTCTCATGGAAAATCTACTACAATGATCCTCTGAAGCGAATTAGGGTTTCTCCACTAGCTTAACAGTTTGAGTATGTACTTAGTCATTTTCGTGAGGGTTTTTCATTGTGTTATCCTGTAGGGTTTTTGGGTTTACGAGAGACTTCGTCTGGGTCAAAATCATAACTTCGTTCACCCAAGGTCTCGACACCGTGTCGCATAGGTACAAACACATAAACAAATACAAATATTTAGGAAAACAAAACACATAAGTAGATACATTGAGTAGGGATATCTTTCCACTCTATATTATATCAAAATCTAGGCTATTTACCTATTCACACTCCTGTGTGCATTTTTATTCTTACCATAATCATCCATTTCCCATGCTTGAAATAGGCTATATTTGCAATTATTTCACTAAGGATAAGGACTTCTCAAAATATTAGATACAAGTCTTCTCATACAAATGTATTCTATGTAAAAAAAATACCATTACTAGGAAGGGAACAACAAGCTCACCATTTAGGTATTCACATCAAACATCATCATATAAATTATCAAATCCATTCATTCATTCAAGTTAATATACAAAGAAATACAAGTGACTTATCTACAATTTCTGAGATATGATGGCCGTTATTGTAGGGTGAATCTCTCTCCACCTAACCGTAGGACAGGTTGCACTGATCTCTGCTACAACCAACCACCCCTAAGATAGGGTAAAATTTCATGAGAGGATATCTACAAGATTTTTAGGAAGTCTCTGCAGCTTCTCTTCTCTCTTTGTCTACATCTTCTCTTGTCCTATGCCCATCCATTTTCACTCTATCCCCATCTATCCCTACGCCCTCCTTTTTCATGTCTTCTCCCCTAGGGATTCACAGATCATACCAGAATTAGCCTGAAGGTACATTTCCCATCCTTCCTTATCCCAAAGAAGTTGTTGCGACTACTATATTGACTGATAATCAGTTTCTATGGTCGAGGACAATTTAGGTTTGCACCATTTTTAATTAGATAAGGTACTTCTTTGCAGATTCATTTAATTTAGTAATGGAATCCCTCTTTCATGTTCCTCTCATGACATCATAACCTGTGAATTCCATCCCTTCAACAATATCTCAACATTTCTTTGTTACATTAAAAATCAAATACATACATTACAAATTATATTAAGGTCCATTGTCTTTCCTTAATCACATGTAGATATGTCTATAGTTTTGTCATAATAATACTTATAATCACATATTGGGGGAAATGAGGGTGTTACACTCCCCTGCCCATTAAACGAATACCACCCTTGGTGTTCTATCTGTCGCAAACTGAAATATCCCTGATCCCATTGATCAAGATATTTGCTACTGATCTATTGTTATGTCTTGCAGATTTGATACACTGGGGGTTTCTGGATGCGTTTCAGTTGTATGTTTGATATATTGATGGTTATTTCATGTACATGTGGGTTATTTCATGCTCATCTTGGTTATTGCATGTGCATGTTGCATTTTAATGGTTTTTACAACAAAGAAAGGACGCATGCAGAAGTAAAGAACATCAACAACCCAATATCATGTATTATACAGTTCAAGCATGGAAATACAATAGCCTATTGGAAATATAGAATATAAATGTTAGCTAGATATCATGGATCATCACTGGAATACAAGAAAATAGCATTAAAATACCCGTGATTAGAAGATGATAGTAGATCTGATGCATGCACGGATAGATCGACAAAATATGTGATTCCATAGAAGTACGATAACCGCTACCAACTAGAAAATGCGTCTAAAATAATAAACTGTCATAATGCACTAGAAGATTATCCAATAGAAGCACCCTGGCCTCTATACTGAAATAGATGAGTGTCGGATCTTGGATTAGGTCTTTGAGGCACTGAATCTGGACCACTGGGGGGTTTGTAGACCTCCTGGGACACTAGATGCACCCCAAAGGATTCCACCAAAAAAATATGATGATATATGTCTCAAATCGATGGTCTCACAAAATTTGTAACTCGGTCAAAAGGTATTTCTCGGATCTGCTTTGATACTCTGCATGCAACCCCAAATGTGTATCTGGAAGAGTTATGCCCTAAATGGATGGATGAGGCAATATGAAAGATTCCACCATCCGAATCTGACGATATATGGCTCAATAGAATAACCCTGGATGGATCTCAAATGGTTTGGAAGGAAATTGCAATCTAGACTTGGATTTCGTGCAGCTCTCTAAACCCTCAAACTGACTTGCGCCCTTGTTGGCTGAGTTGCACACTCTGCAATGGATACTCCTGAAAAGTATGGTGAAATACCTAGATGGTATATCTGATGGGCTAAGGTGTGTCTCTCAACACCGAAACCGATCAATGCTGGTGGTTTCCTCCAGAAATCCACAAAACAGTAAGGTCGACTCTCTTCTTCCTCTGGGAACTCTCAACATCAAATCATAACAACGCATAATCAGGAATTAGGTCAAATTCATCTCTTTATACCTTTCACAATGTAATCCACCATTGACATCACTTAATCTAGGCATGTTTCCTCCTAAGGAGAATAATTAATTAATTAATTCCCCCTTTAGCACCTTTTCATTATAATTCTTCGTTGACTTAGGCTTAAGTGACTTTTCCTAAGTATTTTGGCTTAATTCATCGTTTAGCCATCAATTCCTCCTTATTTATCCATCTTGTTCCATGTTTGTGTATGACTATAGTCTACAGGAACACATAGAGTACTAAGTCACTCCCTTCTAGGATACTCTTGGGAGCAGGACATCACAATCCTCCCTTCCCGAGATTTCTTGTCCTCAAGGAACATCAATCCTAGGTGTTGTAAGATATGCTCTCCCTCCCATGTGGCATCCTCCACTGGAAGACCCCTCCATCTAACCAAGAACTTCTTGATGATCCTTCTCCTCAATCTGCGCTCTCTCTTCTCTAATACATCCTTTGACACTAGATCCAACTGACCCTCCTCATACAAGGGTGGCAGCTCCTCTGAAATGCTAACCTATTGTCCCAAAACCTTTTTAAGGAAAGAGACATGAAAGACGTTATGAATATTGCTACCTTCCGGTAGCTCTAGCTCATATGCCACCTCACCTGTCCTCCTGATGACTCTGTATGGCCCATAGAACTTCGGCTTCATCTTCAAGGAGGATTGTCTATATGGCTGTAATTGTAGGAAAACCAAATCCCCTACCTCAAAACTATGCTCAACTCTATGCCAGTTTGCATATGTCTTCTGCTGGTTCTGAGCTGACTGCAAGTTCTCCCTTACTGATTGAATAATCCTCTGACTCTCCTCCACCCATTGCTTGGCCCCTGCAACCCTGTTGTCCCCAAACATAGTCTCCATAAAGGAGGGTGCATCGTATCCATACAATGTCGTGAATGGTGACATCTTGATAGACATATGGTAAGTTGTGTTGTATCAATACTCACCCATATGTAACCATCTCACCCAAGTGCGTTGATGCCCCCCCACATAGTTCCTCAAATACCCCTCCACCCATTTTTTGATGATATCTATCTACCCATCTATTTGTGGGTGGTAGTTGGTACTCATGGCTAGCTTTGTGCCTGTCAACCTGAAACGCTCTTGCCAAAATGTGTTGATGAAGCGCCCATATCTATCACTGACTATCTGCCTGGGTAACACGTGAAACCAGAATACCTCCCTGAAAAACAAACCTACTACATGTATGGCCTTATAGTCTGTGGGTATGGAGAAGAAATGTGCAAATTTGGTCAGTCTGTCGACCACCGCAAAAATATATTCCTTTCCCTGCACTCTAGGAAGGCTTGTAATGAAATCCATGGAAATGATCTCCCATTTATGCTCTGGAATGGGTAGAGGTTGTAGTAGCCCTGCAGGGTGTGTCTTCTTGGACTTGTTCTGCTGATAAGTCATGCACTCTCGTATGTGATTCAACACATCATCCTTGAGACCCTTCCCTGAGAATCTCTGCCTAATCTGCCTGTATATTTTGAAGTACCCCTGATGCCCTACTATAGGCGAATCATGACATACCTTCGGAATTTTTCCCTTCAAGGTGGATTCTAGAACCAAGTAGATCCTATCCTTGTATAAAATGACATCATCAAGAACCCGATATATATCATCCATCACCTATCCATCCATCACCCCACAAGAAAATTTGTTTTTGGAGTATTCCACCAACAAATGAGCTTTCCAATCTATACAGATTTCCATCATCGAACATTCTACTGGCCTCCTAGACAATGATATTCCTTTTTCCCTTAACATACTCAATGTCAAATTCAAAGGCTTAGATAATTGAGACCCACTTCTACGGCCTCTCACTGAGGTATTTTTGATCAAGGAAATACTTGAGACTATTATGATCAATCTTCACTACAAACCTGCTACCCACCAAATACTGCCTAAATTTGGTTAAGGCATGCATGATCGCTAGCATATCCTTGTCATAAATATAATAGAGTCTCTCCGACTCATGGAGATTTCTTCTCTCAAACATAATGGGGTGGCCCCCCTGCATCAAAACTGCTCCAATCCCCACCCCTGATGCATCGCACTCTAAGACAAATGACTATGAGAAGTCTGGAAGGGCTAGAAAAGGGCAGGTGCTCATAACCTCCTTCATTTTGTCAAATGTATGTTGTGACTCCTCTGTCCAATGAAAATCACCCTTGTTTGTAAAGTCTGTGAGTGGTGCTCCAAACTGTGAAAAACCCTTGACGAACCTCCTATAGTAACTGCATAACACAAAGAATCCTCTCAGCTCCATAAGATTCTTGGCCATTGGCCAATCCAAAATGGATGTGATCGTTTCCTAATGAACTTGTACTCACAGCCCACTGATGATATGCCCCAAGTACAGTAGTTCTCTCATGCCAAATTCATATTTGGATTCCTTGGCATATAAATACTATGCCTGCATAATACCCAAGACCTCACCCAAATGTGCTAGATGCTCATCCCATGTCTTGTTGTAGATCAATATGTCGTCGAAGAATACCAAGATGTACTTCCTCAACTGTCCTCTAAAGATATGATTCATGAAAGACTGGAAAGTGGCTAGTGCATTGGTCAATCCAAACGACACGACCAAAAACTTAAAGTGTCTGAAATGGCACCGGAACATTGTCTTCCCAATGTCCTACTCCCTGATGATGATCTGATGGTATCCTAAGCATAGATCAATCTTAGTGAATAAGGTTGCCCCATATAACTCATCCATCAACTCATCTATGCATGGAATGGGGTAACCATTCTTGATCGTTTTCTTGTTGAGCGCCCTCTAGTCGATGCACATCCATAAAGTGCCATCCTTCTTCAGTACCAGGAATATTGAAGATGCAAAAGGACTCAGGTTGGGCCTGATGTGCCCCATAGCAAGAAATTCTCTGATTGCTTTGTCAATATCATCCTTGAATTTCTTGGGGTGCCTATAGGATTCTATAATCACCAGTGTAGGTCGTGCCTCTAACTCAATCATGTTCTCAAAACCCCTGTCGGGAATTCTCCCTGGTGGTATCAACCCAAATACTGACTCATACTGACCCATAATCTCTTTGATCTGTGGGTGGTAATGCTCCCTACCCTCGAAATCCTTTTGCATGGTGATCAAACACTCTGTTGTGTAAGCCACATCTCCATGAAGAATGAGATGCCCCATCCTCTTTGTCGATACTTCTCAAGGTTCTCCTGTAGACATGCCCCTCAGCAAAACTCGCGATCCACTGACATTAATGAATATCATGGTCAACGTCTGATAGTTGAACCCAATCTCCCCCAATGAATGCAACGACTATACCCCTAGCACGACATTAGTATCATATAACTCAACTACATAGAATGTGTCTGTCAGGGTGTAGTTTCCTAGTTTGACCTCTAGGTTAGGGATCATATCTAGGCATGTCATTGTGTATCCATCTTCCACTACTTCATGGAATCCCTCAAACTCCTCCGTGCGTAACCCCCCTCTTGGCTACTAAGGATGCATCTATGAATTTGTGGGTGGCCCCACCATGAACTAACGTTGTCATGCGTTGCCCCTGTATAAGGTCCTTGAGCCCAAGAGTGTTGTACCTGGGTATTCCTGAAAAGGTGGCTATGGTTCCCCCTTTCACCTCTCTAGGAGTTTTTTCCTCCTCCTTGGGTTGTACCCTGGCCGATATCTGAGGTTTCTTCAGCTGTTTCTCTGGCTCATGAATGGTCTCAGTCTCTAAATCAATGTTTATCAGTGCCTCAACATCCTCATCCTCCTCCTCACTGCCTGATTACACTTCAATGTAGTGGATTTGTCCCTTTCCCATGCATCTGTGCCCTGGGACCCAAGGGTCTCTGCAGGAGAAGCAAAGCTTCTTCCTCATCAAATCCCATCGTGTATCATCATCCAACTTGGTATTGCCCTTCCATTCCCTTTGAGGATTCTTCTGATCATTGTCTCTCTGTGGTACAAAGGGTTTGCTGAAGGGTTTAGTTTTTGGCACTGAATCTACCAAATCTCTAGTGCATCGGATGGCATCCTGCAAGGTATGAGGCCGGCGGGCCTTAACCCATCCTCTTAAGAGTTTTGTGAGCCCTTTTGTGAATAGAATGACCAATTGGGGCTCAGATATGTATGTCACTACCACTTCTACCCTCTGAAACTCTGAGATGAATTCCTTTTCTATGCCAGTTTGTCTCAACTGGGGTAGATCTCTGAAATGGATCTCTGGATCCCTCCTATCAAATATATCCATGAGTCTCTCTATGAAATTTTTGTAGAAGGTGATGTGATTGTGACCCAATGTCACCAATATGTGATACCACCACTCGTGTGCCTCACCCTCCAAGTATAGGGTGGTGAAACTAATGGCCTACGACTCGGTCATCTAATTGAGCTTGTAGTAGGTGTCTAGTTTCTGTACCCAAGATCTAGCAGTGCATTTGGATGATCCATCAAAAGAAGGTATGGTGACTTTACCAACTTTCCAAATGAAATCAATGTTATTCCCCTGCTGCTGTTGTTGTTGTGGTCCTCCCCTCTGTGGCTCTCTGGGGTGGTTCCTGAGTCTAAGTCCACAATACTCGACTAAGGTCATATCCTGCTGGAAGTCATGGCCCAATGCTGCATACTCTCTATGATACTCTGCAATGTCCTTTGCATGAGTGGCCGGTCTTTGCGCTATTAGTATCTTTGCTGCTACCGGGACTGCCCTCTGGAAACTGGGAAACAATGGACGTGGAATCCTACTCTCAAAGGTGTATGTGTGAGTGGGTGACTAGGCTCTACTGCCTGCCCCTGAGTTCCCCTGTGCTGCATGTGGGGCTTGTGTGCTCGGAGTGTCAACCATAGCCAATCTATTCGCTACCTGAGCCAAATATTGAGACATGATCCACTGACTAGCTAGCATGTCATTGATAACCTTCATGAAGGTTGCATTTGGATCCATGGGGCCCTTACCACTGCCCTCTGGTCACTCATATCTGTCACCTAGCCTCCTCTCTACTTCACTCTCTGCTCTTCTATGTGCTTTTCTGTGTGCCTCTTCCGCTTCCTCTGAATTGGGAGGGAAGGGAGGAAAGTTAGGCCTATCCCTTCTTTCCCTGTGCCTATTGTAAGTGACATATTCATCATCTCAGTGCTCATGGCCATCTGGTTCTTCTGTTGTATTCATTATCTTTATTCACAGGCTGGCAGGACTAAAGCTCTAATACCACTGAAATATCCCTGATCCCGCTGATCAAGATATTTACTACCAATCTATTGTTTTCTCTTACAGATCTGATACACTGGGGGTTTTTGGATGCATTTCAGTTGTATGTTTGTGATCTTGATGGTTATTTCATGTGCATGTGGGTTATTTCATATGCATGTTTGTTATTTCATGTGCATGTTTCATATTTATGGTTTTTACAGCATATAAAGGACGCATGCAGAAGTGAAGAACATCAATAGCCCAATATTATGTATTATATGGTTCAAGCATGGAAATAAAATAGCCTACTGGAGTACAAGCAAATAGCATAAAAATACATGTGATTAGAAGATGATAGCAGATCTGATGCATGCAGGGATAGATCAACAAAATATGTGATTTCGAAGAAGTACAGTAACCACTACCAGCTGGAAAATGCGTTCGGAAGAATAGACCATTCAAATGTGTTGGAAACTGCTCCAATAGAAGCACCCTTTCCTCTAGACTGAAATGGACGAGTGTCGGATGTCCGATCTAGTCTCTAAGGCACTAAATCTGGACCCCTGGGGGGTTTGCACACCTCGTCGGACACTGGATGCGCCCCAGAGGATTATGCCAACGAAATCTGATGCTATATGGCTCAAAATGATCATCTCGCCAAATGTGGAATTGGGTCGGAAGGAATTGATTGGATCTGGTCCGATACTCTACATACAACCCCAAATGTATTTCTGGAAGAGTTGCACCCTAAATGGATGGATGAGGCAATATGAAAGATTCCATTGTTATAATCTAATGATATATGGTTCAATAGAAGTGCCCTGGATGGATCTCAAATGGGTTGAAATGAAACTCCAATCTATACTCAGATTTCGTGCAGCTCTCCAAACCCTCAAACTGACTTGCGCCCTCATTGGTTGAGTTGCGCACTCTGCAATGGATACTCCTGAAAAGTACAGTGAAATACCTGGATGGTATCTTCAATGTCCTAGGGTGTGTCTCTCAACACCAAAACTGTTCAATGGTGGTGGTTTCCTCCAAAAATCCACAAAATAGTAAGGTCAGCTCTCTTCCTCCTCTGGGAACTCTCAACATCAAATCATAACAATGCATAGTGAGGAATTAGGTCAAATTCCTCCCTTTATACCTTTCCCAATCTAATTCACCATTGACCTTTCTTAATCTAGGCACTTTTCCTCCTAAGGTGAATAATTAATTAATTAAGTCCCCCTTTAGCACCTTTTCATTCCAATTCTTTGTTGACTTAGGCTCAAGTGACTTTTCCTAAGTATTTTGGCTTAATTCATCGTTTAGCCATCAATTCCTCCTTATTTCTCCATCTTGTTCCCTGTTTGTGCCTAACTATAGTCTATGGGAACACATAGACTACTAAGTCACTCCCTGCTAGCCTACTCCTGGGAACGGGACATCACACAAACATTTTATATACAAAAGTGAACAAAAAGAGGTATGCATGTTTCATGGAATCCTCCATTTCCCAAGTTACTTCATTGAGACCAAACTTTTTCCACTACACCTTGACATGTGCAACGATTTTGTTCTTTAGAGGGATGTCTCTCCTGTGTAGGATACACTATGGTTCTGGAATGAAATCTCCCTATGGCTCTAGCTAGATCACAAACCAGTGAATTATGTGAGAAACATCATGTATATATTTCTTCAATAAGAAAACATGGAAAAAATTGTGTTCCTTCACTGTGGGAGGCAAGGACAATTTATAAGACAGAGGTCCCACTCAGTCCATAATTTCAAAAGGTCCACAAAATATGGGTGCCAAATTGGCACATGCTCCCATTTTTAAGGAGATTCTTCTAGGTTTAATTTAGAGATATACATGATCTCCTACTCTAAATTCTTAATGACTTCTTTTGTTGTCTACATATCTCTTCTGCTTGTCCTAGGCCACTTTCATTTTTTCTTTCTTTGGGTTATTTTTTGCTCAAGTTCCATTACAATATCGGGTCCAAGGGTAATTGTTTCCTCTGGATTATCCCATTTAATTGGGATATTTCATTTTCTTCCATAGAGGGCCTCAAAAGGGATCATTTTCAAGTATTCATGGTAACCATTGTTGTAGGAAAATTCTACCAGGGCTAGATACTCTTCCAATTTCATGGGCTCATGCATTACATGCACCCTTAAAATGTCTTCCAACATTTGGCTTACCCTCTCTATTTTTCCATCAATTTGAGAGGTACATTGTACTAAACAACAATTTTTTTCCACAACCAGTGAATGAAGATTTCCAAAATTCCGAGGTAAATTTTGCATCTCTCTCAAATATAATTTCGTTACGAATCCCATGTAGTATGAATATTTCTTTCGTGAATATATTGAAAATATATATTTCCTTTCAATTGGAAATTACTGGAAGGAAGTGGGAAGCTTATCTCAATTTGTCCACAACTACTGTTGTAACAGATTTCAGAAATTGCTCTCAGCTTTTGAAGCTTTCACTATCTAGTAATGTCTTAATGGGAGGCATACCTCAGGAATTTCTCAAGCTACGACATCTTGAGAGACTTTATCTTGCTCAGAATCGTTTGGTTAGTGTTGAATCCACTCCCATATTTGGAGCACTTTCTAATAGCACCAGTCTGCAAAAACTCTCTCTTCGGAACAATGCTCTTAAGAGAGACTTACCTGGAAGCATAGGCTAGCTTTCTCAAACTCTATTTTATCTCTCTTTGACTGAGAATCGTTGCACTAGTAGTATACCCCAGGAGATGAGCAACCTCACTGGATTGATCACGTTATATCTAGGTCGCAATTTTCTCTCTGGAAGCCTACCTTCTGCACTAGGAGGGATGTCCTCTCTTCAGCTGCTGCAACTCTCCGAGAACAACATGGAAGGTAATATTCCCTATCAATTCAGTCAATTGAAATCTCTGTTTGCACGACACCTTTCCAAAAACCAGTTTTCTGGAGAAATTCATCATCCTTTTGCAAGTTTGCAGCAATTAACAAGATTACATATCAGCTATAACAAATTCAGTGGTAATATAATGGACAGCATCGAGAGATGTTCCAGTCTCGAGATTTTGGATCCTAGTCACAACCAACTAATCGATGTGATGTCATTGCAAGTAGTTAGCCTTTATAACCTACAGTTCTACATTAATGTCTCACATAATGCACTCACAAGAATGTTGCCTTCCGAACTAGGAGGAATGCAAATGGTTCTAGCAATTGACCTCTCTGCCAATAATTTTTCGGAGAGCATGCCCAACTAATTAGTGAATAGTGCTGGACTTGACTACCTTAATATTTCTTACAATCCACTAGAAGGCACGATTCCAACATCAATCAGTCAACTCCCAGACCTTCAAGATATGGATTTCTCTTTCAATAAGCTTTATGGTCCCCTGCCTCGCTCTATGGAGAAATTAAGGAAGCTTAGGCACTTA
Source organism: Picea engelmannii (assembly GCA_009831015.1). Classification (NCBI taxonomy): domain Eukaryota; kingdom Viridiplantae; phylum Streptophyta; class Pinopsida; order Pinales; family Pinaceae; genus Picea; species Picea engelmannii. The sequence continues at coordinate 458,229 of ML795168.1, forward strand.
AACATGTCATACAATAACTTCACAGGAGAAATGCCATACTCCGGAGCTTTCAAAAAACTGAACTTTACACAATTCTTAGGAAACACTTCTCTCTGTGGAGGGTGGATAGAGTTTCCCCCCTGTAAATTGAAGACAAAAGACCATCAGGATGCCAAAAGAAGGATAGTTATCTTAGCGACTTCGGTTGGGCTAGGTTTTCTATCTGCATCTTGTCTAGTTTTAAGAATTTTAATATGTTTTTGCAAAAGAAAGTTTGCGTTGTCAGAAACTGCTACAACGAGATTAGGGACGACGCTCTGGAGACGATAAAGCTGTCATTGGGGACGCGGATTTCCAGAGTTATCATGGAAAAGATTTCAAACACTACAAGGTCGGAGCCAGTTCTGGCACCGACAGTTTCAAAAACTATTCATACGGAGACAACGAGGCAAAGGATGATTTCAAGAAATATGGCCAAGATGGCAAAGAATGATCTCAGGTGTTTGCAAATTATGCCCCGCAGACTAATATTAAAGACGAAGGTTTTGCAACCTACAGTAGTAGAGCCAATGCAGCCAATAGCGATTTCAATAATTATGGATCCAACAACAATGTTCCTGATCATCATTTTAAAAACTATGGCACTGACAGTAGCGCAGGCGTTCAAAATTTCAAGAGCTACGCAGACAACTCCAACGTCGTAAAGAATGACTTTTCCAGCTATGGCAAGGACGCCAACGGAATATTGAGTGGTTTCTCTAGCTACGCGGAAAACTCCAATGTTATCACCAACAACTTCAAAGGCTATAGTGAAGGTGGCAATGGACCCCTGGATCAATTTACTTCATACGCAGAAAATGATAACATTCCCAGAAAATGAGTTTGAAAGTTACAGGAGCAATGGAAATGGAGCCTTGCAAAGCTTCACTAGTTATGCAGACGGCGCCAATGTACCGCAAGATGTTTTCAAGTCTTACGGGAAGGATGCAAATACTCCTCTTGTTACTTTCACTAACTATGACAATTCGTCCAATTCTCAGCAGGACGAATTCAAGCAATACGGAAAGGGTTCCAACAGTGCTGACATGACATTCACCAGCTACGGCCGAAACACCCAATTCAAAGAGTATGCCAAGAATGGCACAGGCATAACCTTCTCATCCTACACTAATTCCACTAATTCCAATTCCAGTGCGATGAGAACTCTGCATGAAAGTTAAACCATACCAAAGAGATCATCTATAACTCCTCTTGTCAAAATGATTAGCGACGGTTCGAGTAGCCTGCAGAGCATCTGGCAGTCGCACAGTTCCAGAAGGCCAACTGTTTCATTTTCTTTTTATGTAACGTGTTGTGAATGCGATAGGTAATATAATCGTTGGAGGAAACAGAGAACAGGGGCCCCGGGGGCGAGCTGGGGAATAAAACTCTTGTGAAGAGGGGTTCCTGTGTATGTTGAGTTATTTTGTAAGCCAGAATGGAATAATACATAAGATATATTTATTTGAGACTGTGAGATTCATCACGATTGATTCTTTCAGTATGTTCTTCCTTATTTCAGCTGTGTTAAATCTGTTTGGAATTCATTTTATATGCTCCTTACCCATAGTTGTGTTGGGTGTGTGTTATATTATTTGCATGTGTGTGTGTGTGGGTGCGTCAGATACGACAACTGCGTCTGACGGGCGGTTTTTGCTATTTTTAGTTGATTTGTAAATTAATCTCGGATTAAGGGATTAGGGTTTTGGTATCTACGGAATACCTAAAAACATTGTATATATTGTATGGCGAATGGTGAAATTCGATATAATGAAAATAAGAAAGGTTTTCCC
>ML795168.1:463661-482501 GCA_009831015.1 Picea engelmannii
AGGAGAAATCAGTTGGATGAGAAAAAGACAGGCTGTAGTGGCACTCTCAACTACAGAAGCTGAATACATGGAAGCCACTCATGCAAGCAAGGAAGCAGTATGGTTACAAAGATTGTGTTCAGGTATTGGGTTGGTACAACAAGTAGTGAGATTAGACTGTGATAGTCAAAGTGCAATATTCTTGGCAAAGAACCCAGCTATTCGAAGACAAAGCATATTGATGTTCAGTATCACTTTGTGAGAGACATGGTTGAGGAAAAGAAGGTGTTGCTAGAAAAGGTTGACACTTTGAAGAATGTTGCAGATTTATTGACAAAGTCTATGAGCATAGAAAAGTTCTCCTGGTGTAGAGTAACAATGGGCATTGTTGCCCTGGATTGTTGACTATATAATCCCCTGGACCCCTGGATGCAAAGAAAACAACAAGTGGGAGAATGTTGGGTGTGTGTTATATTCTTTGCATGTGTGTGTGTGTGTGTGGGTGTGTCAGATACGACAACTGCGTCTGACAGACGGTTTTTTCTATTTTTAGAAGATTTTTCTACTTTTAGCTGATTTGTAAATTAATCCCGGATTAAGGGATTAGGGTTTTGGTATCTACGGAATACCTAAAAACATTGTATATATTGTATGGCAAATGGTGAAATTCGATATAATGAAAATAAGAAAGGTTTTCCTGGTTGAGGGTTTCCGGTAAAAATCTCTGTGTATTATGTGTATGAGCCATTGATTAATTTCTGTATTGCTTTAGAATCTATATGCATTGCTTTACTTCGTAGGTTTAAAACTTACAAGTTGAGTGTTGTCATTATCATATTGTTTATCTCTTCCTTATTTCAGCTATGTTAAAATGTGTTTGGAATTCATTTTATATGATCCTTACCCACAGTTGGTATAAATGTGTTGCGTTCTATGGTGACTGATCAGAATTTGTTCCAAATAAGCGCTCTGCATCTAGTTATCATCCTTCGTTTGTTTTCCTCTAAAGATTATCGTAGTGAAAATTCGTCCTTGATTGATGCTTTCATTGTGATGGCCTTTCCTTTTCCTTTTATACTACCACATCATGATTATCAATCGCTGAAAGATAGACTTACTTTGCCTCACTTTCCGCAAGTATATACGATCACTTTTGTCATCTCCTTTCTTCGTTTTTCACTTGAATCCATGCCCAATGGACTGTTTCCCTTCTCCAACCCCACAAACTCTAAAAATCCAAAACTATCATTTACCCATAAATCTGCCCACCTTTTTAATCTTACTAAAGATTATATTGTGACATTGTTCGAGAGATCCCTCTCGGGTTGGGGGAGGGTAGCTTCCAATCCAAAGTGGTTCGAGGTTGCCTCGAGATTGATTTGCATGCAACCCATTTTCAGTTCCGAGAGTCAACATTTTGGCGCCGTTGTCGGGGAATCGAAGTTGATATCTATCCCTGGGAGAACGACATTTTTCTTAGTCCTAAGGCCTGGTTGAGCAGCCGATCATAGGCAAATATTGGTTGCACATGCTCTGGCGACTCCATTAAATGTTTTCGACGGTGATTTCACTAGCAGGAGAACTCAGAATTACATCTTTCACGTTAGGTCGCCCAATGGATGAAGGCACCTGGTCTACTATTCTTAGCACTTTACGGGAAAGTACCATCCCTAGATGGAGCCTATGTTGTAAAAGATTTCGAAAATTGCTCTCAGCGTTTGAAGCTTTCACTATCTAGTAATGTCTTAATGGGAGGCATACCTCAGGAATTTCACAAGCTGTGACATCTTGAGAGACTTTATCTTTCTTAGAATTGTTTGGTTAGTGCCGACTCCACTCCCATATTTGGATCACTTTCTAACTGCACCAGTCTGCAAAAACTCTCTCTTCGGAACAATGCTCTTAAGAGCGACTTACCTGGAAGCATAGGCCATATTTCTCAAACTCTATTTTATCCCTCTTTGACTGAGAATCGTTGCACTGGTAGTATACCCCAGGAGATGAGAAACCTCACTAGATTGATCACGTTATATCTAGGTCGCAATTTTCTCTCTGGAAACCTACCTTTTGCACTAGGAGGGATGTCCTCTCTTCAGCTGCTGCAACTCTCCGAGAACAACTTGGAAGGTAATATTCCCTATCAATTCAGTCAATTAAAAGCTCTGTTTGCACTACACCTTTACAAAAACCAGTTTTCTAGAGAAATTCATCAGGTTTTTGCAAGTTTGCAGCAGCTAAGAAGATTACATATCAGCTCTAACAAATCCAGTGGTAATATACCGGACAACATCAGGAGATGTTCCAGTCTCGAGCTTTTGGATCTCAGTCACAACCAGCTAACTAGCGTGATGCCATTGCAAGTGGTTAGCCTTCATAACCTACATTTCTACATTAATGTATCACATAATTCACTCACAGGAAGGCTGCCTACTGAACTTGGAGGAATGCAAATGGTTCCAGCAATTGACCTCTCTACCAATAATTTTTCGGGGAGCATACCTAGCCAATTAGTGAATAGCGTTGGACTTGACTACCTTAATCTTTCTTATAATTCACTAGAAGGAACGATTCCAAAATCAATCAGTAAACTCACAGACCTTCAAGATATGGATTTCTCTTTCAATAAGCTTTCTGGTCCCCTGCCTCGCTCTATGGAGAAATTAAGGAAGCTTAGGCACTTAAACATGTCATACAATAACTTCACAGGAGAAATACCATACTCCGGAGCTTTCATAAAACTGAACTTAACACCATTCTTAGGAAACGCTGCTCTCTGTGGAGGGTGGATAGAGTTTCCCCCCTGTAAATTGAAGACAAAAGACCATCATGATGCCAAAATAAGGATAGTTATCTTGGAGACTTCGGTTGGGCTAGGTTTGTTATCTGCATCTTGTCTAGTTTAAGAATTTTAATATGTTTTTGCAGAAGAAAGTCTGCGTTGTAAGAAACTGTTGCAACGAGATTAGGAACGATCCTCTGGAGACAAGAAAGCTGTCATTGGGGATGCAGATTCCAGAGTTATCATGGAAAATATTTCAAGCACTACAAGGTTGGAGCCAGTTCTGGCACCGACAATTTCAAAAGTTATTCAGACGGAGACAACGAGGCAAAGGACGATTTCAAGAAATATGGCCAAGATGGAAACGGATGATCTCAAGTGTTTGAAAATTACGTCCCGCAGACTAATATTGAAGATGAAGGTTTTACAACCTATAGTGGTGGAGCCAGTGCAGCCAATAGCAATTTCACTAACTATGGATCCAACAACAATGTTCTTGATCATCATTTTAAAAACTATGGCACTGACAGTAACGCGGGTGTTCAGAATTTCAAGAGCTACGCAGACAACTCCAACGTCGTAAAGAATGACTTTGCCAGCTACGGCAAGGACGCCAACGGAGTCTTGAGTGGTTTCTCTAGCTACGCGGAAAACTCCAATGTTATCACCAACAACTTCAAAGGCTACAGTGAAGGTGACAATGGACCCCTGGATCAATTTACTTCATACGCAGACAACAGTAACATTCCCAGAAAACAAGTTTGAAAGTTACAGGAACAATGGAAATGGAGCCTTGCAAAGCTTCACTAGTTATGCAGACGGTGCCAATGTACCGCAAGATGTTTTCAAGTCTTACAGGAAGGATGCAAATACTCCTCTTGTTACTTTCACTAACTATGGCAATTCGTCCAATTCTCAGTAGGACGAATTCAAGAAAAACGAAAAGGGTTCCAACAATCCTAACATGACATTCACCAGCTACGACCGAAACACCCAATTCAAAGAGTATGCCAAGAACGGCACATGCATAACCTTCTCATCCTACACTAATTCCACTAATTCCAATTCCCACGCGATGAGAACTCTGCATTAAAGTTAAACCATACCAAAGTGATCATATATAACTCCTCTTGTCAAAATGATTAGCGACGGTTCAAGTAGCTTGCAGAGCATCTGGCAGTCGCACAATTCTAGAAGGTGAACCGTTTCATTTTATTTTTATGTAATGTGTTGTGAATGCGATAGGTAATATAATCGTTGGAGGAAGAATAGAACAGGGGGCGTAGGGGCAAGATGGGGAATAAACCTTTTCTGAAGAGGGGTTCCTATGTATGCTGAGTTATTTTGTAAGCCAGAATGGAATAATACAGAAGATATATTTACTTGAGACTGTGAGATTCATCACGGTTGATTCTTTCAGTATGTTCTTCCTTATTTATGCTGTGTTAAATATGTTTGGAATTCATTTTATATGCTCCTTACCCACAGTTGAGTGTTGTCATTATCATATTGTTTATCTCTTCCTTATTTCAGCTGTGTTAAAATGTGTTTGGAATTCATTTTATATGCTCCTTACCCACAGTTGATATAAATGTGTTGTGTTCTATGGTGACTGATTAAAATTCATTCCAAATAAGCACTCTGCATCTAGTTATCATCCTTCATTTTTTTTCCTCTAAAGATTATTGTAGTGAAAATTCCTCCTTGATTGATGCTTTCACTGTGATGGCCTTTCCTTTTCTTTTTCTGCTACCACATCATGATTATCAATCGCTGAAAGATAGACTTACTTTACCTCACTTTCCGAAAGTATATACGATCACTGCTAGTATCTCCTTTCTTCGGTTTTCACTTGACTCCATGCCCAATGGACTATTTCCCTGGTCCAACCCCCAAAACTCTAAAAATCCAAAACTATCATTTACCCATAAATATGCCCACCTTTTTAAGCTTACTGAAGACTATATTGTGACATTGTTCGAGAGATCCCTCTCGGGTTGGGGGAGGAAAACTTCCAATACAAATTGGTTCAAGGTTGCCTCAGGATTGATTTGCATGCAACCCATTTTCAGTTCCGAGAGTAAACAACTACCATGATGGCATAATTTTGTTTGGTTGTTTTGGGTAGTCCTATGATAAATTCCATGGAAATGGTTTTCCATTTCCATTTTGGGATAGGAAGGGGATGCAACAACCATGTTGAGTTCTAGTGTTCCACATTAACATGTTGTCACTCTAAACATTTAGGAAAATAATAAATTATATCCTTTTTCATCCTTGGCCAATAAAATAATTTCCTAAGGGTTGTAATCATTTTCTAATAACCAGGGTGACCAACATATGGTATTTTGTGTATTTCATCCAAAATGAACATGTTCAAGTCGTCACAATTTGTGATATGCAATATGCCTTTCTATTTTATTAGGCCATCACTCATCATCTGATAACCATCATTCTTCATCCCCGTGGGATCTTGTTATAAATGTGTGTTTACTGGTTTTAAAAACTCTTCTACTTCATGTGCACTCTTAACCCTTTCCTTGAGGTCTGTTTCATAGGTACTTACAACTGCTAAATAAATTACTTTCATACTCCTACTTAGGGAATCAACCACTATGTTTTGTTTCCATTTGATGTGTTTTATCTCAAAATCAAACTCACTAATGAGATCCATCCACCTATCTTGCCTAACATTTAGTTTGGGTTTTTCAAACAAAAACCTCAACCCACTATGGTTTGTCATGAGTAAAAACATTCTTCCTAGGAGGTAATGCCTCCACATTTTAAATCATGCACTATGGAAGCTAATTCCATATCATGGGTCACACAATTTATTTCATGTTTATTCAATATTGTGGATTCATAGCAGATTACATGTCCTTCTTGCATGAGGACTCCTCAGAGTCCCTCTTTGTAAGCATCAGTGCACAAACGAAAATCCTTATTTGGGTCTGCAATGTTTTTCACTAGAGCATGGGTCAAGAGTTGTTTTAGCTACTGAAATGTTTCCTCACATTGTGTTGTCCACATAAAATTAACTCATTTTCTCTGTAGAGAGGTGATTGGGTGATAAATCTTGGAAAACCACTTTATTAATCTCCTATAGTATCATGCTAGGCCCATGAAGGATTTAATATCAGTTACATACTTTGGGGTATGCCAATCCATAATGGATTTGATATTATCAGGGTGAACTACCACTCCTTTCTCATAGATAACATGGCCTAAGTAGTGGACTTGTTTTTAGAATACATCACACTTACTAAGATTTTCATAGAGCTTGTTCTCTCTTAGTACTTGGAGTAATAATTTGATATGGTCTTCATGCTCCCAGTTATTTGAACTAATTAGGATATCATCAATAAAAAAAAAAAAAATATGTCCAAGAACTTGTTGAGTACACTATTCATCAAACATATGAAGGTGGATAGTGCATTGGTGAGACCAAATGGCACCACCACAAATTCATAGTTCACATACTTTGTCCTAAAGGAATTTTTATAGATTTCCTCATCCTTAATTCATACTTGATGGTATTTAGATATCAAATCAATATTGGAGAATATGGTAACACCCTTCAACTGGTCAAATAAGTCATCAATTCTAGGAAAGGGGTACTTATTCTTAATTTTCATTTTGTTGAGTTTTCTATAGTCTATACACAACATGAGTGTGACATCCTTATTATTTAAAAACAAGGATGTTTCTAGCCAAGGGGACACACTAGGCTAACTGTAACCCTTCTGTAACATTTCTTTCAGCTAGAATTTGAGCTCAACTAGCTCTAGGGTACTCATCCTATAGGGTGCTCTAAACATTGGAACTAATCCAGGTACAAGCTCTATCGAGAAATCAACATCTCTCCTTGGAGGTAAACCTGATACCTATTCAGGAAATAAATATCTATAATATGTCAGTATAGGGTGGTATTCTAGGCTTGGTTTTTGGTCCCCAACAAAGTCCAATGCTTGTATTGAATGCAAAGGACACCCCTTCCTACAATACTTGTTCATTTGTAGGGATGATATCTATCTCATCGAGACAAGACTTTGAATCCCCTGCAAATTTATTTTCCTCCATTTTTCGTCTTCACATTCTTAGGTTTCATTATAATAGTCCAGCTTGCCTTTATGGGAAACCAACCAATCCATGTCAATGAGCATGTCATATGATCCTAGAGGAACAATGTTTAAGGTGGCTTGGGTATGAAACCCATTCATAGTGATTTGGTATGTTGTTATGAACTTAGTTACTTTTCTTTTTGTTCTAGTGGATAGTTGTACCAGCCATGGTTTAGCATGTTTTTCTTGCTTCAATTTACACTTATCAATCATTTGAGGAGAAATATAACTTAGATTAGAATCCGGGTCAATCAAAATATAAACAAGATGGTTGGTGACCATACCTTCCATTTTTACCACTGAGGATTGGTGGTATTCTTTACTATTGTCCAAAGCTGCATGAATTTTTGGCATACTCATGGCCACATTATCAACCATGGTATCCTCTTGGATGTTGTATACTCCCTTAATATTTGGCTTCCTATGAGGGAAGTCCCTTAGCATATGCTCTGATCAATGACCCCAACATTTCAGTGGTTCCTTCTTTGTACTTTTAGTCCTTCCTGGGGCTGATCCAAAAGTTTTATTTCAACTTTGAGATGGGAATTTCTACTGATTCACACTTCTTGTGGGGAAGATCATCCTAGAACTCTTCTCATCATTCTTAAACCTTGAGAGTTTAGACCCCTTATTTTTTAATCTAGTTTTTTCTTTCTTCTTATAGTCCTTGGGGTCTTTATTATTGTGGATGACTTGTTTATAACAATACCTAGCCTTCATAATGGAATATTTTAAGGTCTTAGGATCATCAAATTCAATTTTGTTTCAGAAATTCTGATGCAACCCACTAAGAAATCAATGAATATTCACCTTTTCATTGTTTATGTAGGGTACATACCTCATCAATTCAAAAAAAATGTTGATATATTAATCTATACTATGTTTTCCTAGTTTCAGTTCATTTAACTCCTTCATATTTTCACCATAGTAACTCTCATACAAGTACTTCTTCTCGAAGAATTTCTGAAATTTATTCCAGGATGACTCCTTTTCCTAGATTCGTTTTACATTTATAAGGTCCTCCAACCAAATATAGGCCTTTCCATTCAAATTGAATATATCTATTCGGGATTTCAAGTTCTCAGAGTAGTTATGAACTATGAAATACTTCTTCAGGCCAAGTATCCAAGATTCTACCTCTTCCCTCTTTTTGATTTAGCCATCAAAACTATGTGGCTTGGTGTAATTAACCCCAAATTCTCAACATAATTTATTTTTTTTATTAGGATCATTATTAAATTTTCCTCTCTTTTCTAAAGTTGACTTAAAGATACTATATTGTAGATTAACATCACTTCTTCTTTATGTATTTTATGTGCACCATAACTTTACCAAGTGGAAAGAATTCTAACTCTGTATTGTTTAAGGGTAGTAGTTTGACACCCAAGTGAATGTCACCATACATAACTTGGTCATCCACCATAGAGAAAACAATGTCACCATACATAACTTGGTTATCCACCATAGAGAAAACATTCGATTTACACAAGTCATTAAGTACATATAGCTATATACTATGAAACTACAACTGTATAAGTTTGATACCAAATGTGAATTAAGGAATTTATGTATATACTAATGTACACTAAGGGGTAGCCACTTGTCCTGCACAAGACATATAAATAATAAGAAACGAAAGAAATATAAAATTTTGTCTCATCATCAACATTAATGGGATTTAATCCTGAGCTTATAAGTGAGACAAATTCTACCCATCTGACACGTGATAGCGAGGCAGTTGAACTGACTGGTAGGGAACTGGTTTACTCCATGCATTAAAATTAGACTCGAACTAACACTGGTTTGAGGGTTAGCGGACTATAGAAGAGTATGGTGCCCTAACCAGATTGAATTTATTGTTACAGGTCTTTGAATTGGATGGTACACGACTGCCAAGGTGTAATGATCCTTGCGCAATGATATTTAAGGTAGTTTTTCACATATCCCTTGGGACCATCGTTTGTTTAATGGTGTCCTATCTAGAGTTTTCCACGATGCCCTAGCCACATGTCTAGGTACCATCTCTGCATTAATGTCACCAAATTAACTTACGGGGAATTTCTCCAGGGTCTATTATTCATTTTTCTCCTTGGCTCAGTGTAAATTTTTCCCTCCTCTACTCACCGTGACACCCTGCTTCAGTTTTCGTAGATGCATATTCCAACGCTCTGGTGGAGTCAATATTACTAGGGTAATGGTGGAATTCAATTCGATTTCTTTCAAACGGTAAGGATCCTCTGGTTGTAAAGAATATAAAATCTATTTTTCTTTGAAAAGATGGACTGTGCATACTAATTCTCCTGGAACATAAACTGTTAGAGTGCTTGGACTGTTTTCGCGTATTACAATTACTTTGTGAGTGAAGACAGTCCACCTCTCAGGTCTTCTATATTGCATGGTGAAGGCTTTTCCCAACTATGGAAGGGAGGTTTCGGTCAGAGTTTTCATTTCGTTTGGCATTTCCTTCGATGTGGATTCTCTAGTAGGGAAAACTGAAATGTTAAGGAGATCGAACTATGTTAATTTAGCGTACACTCACTTCTAGTAAGTCCCACCAAATTTTCCCCATTCACAATTATGAGGAATGTTTTCTTTAAGCTACATGCCTTCCCTTTCTCCATGATGCCCTCGTTCCATTATGAAAAGCGTATTATGTTCTTCATTGTTTGTTTGGTTTTGGGCCTATGACATATGGCCGAAGGGTTCCCTTGTCTATGGTTTGTAAGGGTTTGAAGTCTTAATTGTTCTCTTTTGTTAAGTCGTACCCAGAGAATACAATTCATTTAAATTTATTTTTAATTCAAGAGGGTTTTGATAATGGACTCGTATCCCATTCCATGTCTTGACATATGGGTCTGTAGTCTCGATTTTATGCTGTGCATCCTTCCTTATAATAGTTGATTTATGTATGATTAATTTTCTTCTGTAGTTTTTTGTTTCTTCTTTTTTTCTTTAAGTTAGATTGCAAAAAGTAATGATGGGCCCTTTTTGAGTGTGAGGGTACCCATCATGTGGTCTTTGGCCTCTCCACCCCTCTCAGGATCCTGGTTGAAGTTTCACAGGGATGAAAGTAGGCATAGCGACTCTTACTAAGTAATCATTCCCACTCTCTTACCTTACTTTCTTGTTATGTTAATTTACCTAGTAATTTGATTTATACCCAGCGTACGGATTCTTATCGTTAAAATGCTAATAAATAATCATCATGTTCTTCGTAAAGGGTTAGAGCATACGAGAATCCTCGGGTCTTGGATATTTCCATAAAGAAAAGGTATTCAAGTTCCTCGCTTTTAGTACTCTCAGGGTTGTACCACTCCAGGTTTTGGCCAATGAAGTAAAAGTTGCGATTTGGGATATCATTGTTATGGGAGTTCGTTGTCGTATTCCTGTACAGATTGATCAGTAATACTTTTAAATGTTGCAAATGTATTTCATTGTCATGAGGTTTAAACACAGTCCTTTGTATTGAGTTGTATGCGTCTATGACTACTAGCCCGATTTCGATATATAAGGTTTTCCTATCGTGACACATGAATTTTCTTTCTGATGCACTTGTAAAGGACAATATTTGTAAAGTAATCAAAGTTGATAATGATTTAATCCAATCATAGAATGATTCAGATCTTTTGTTATTTGTCTTTAAGATGTGCAATTAGAAATACTGTTGTAAAAGAATTACTTTCTAGTTATGCATTTTATGATATCCTACCACTCATTTGTTTAGGTAGTCATTGACTATTTGAATGTGAAATAAAATTATGATGCGGGTCCAGGACCTTGCACGGTTAGCTATATATATATATATATATATATATATATATATATATATATATATATATATATACACCTATGTCTATGCATAATGTATAAAATCTTCCTATGCCATATATTCATTCTACTCTTTATTCTCTACAAAGGATACCATGCATAACTATTTGGTGTCATTTATATTAACTATAGTATTATATACATATATGTATAAGTAATATTGTTGTCTATTACAATTCATCGTTCTAGTTTTTAGTAAGTTTATACAGTCTGATTTTCTCACTGTTATACCCTGTCTATTGAATCTGTAACAACAATATCTGTAGCATAAATTTCAACCTTCATGCTTATTTCCATAATTATCTTTATATAGTAAGTATAATGAAAACTATAAGGAATTATTCTATTTATTATCTCACTCTAACAGTATAATTCTATAGAAAAACTTACCCAGAATTAATGGGATGGCCGATAGAGTTATGATTGTTTATACACGTATAAGATTAATTCCCAGATTTATCTTCAAGTTGCTTTAGTAGTTACACAGTTTGTAATTCTCTATAAGACTGAATATCTAGTTATATAGGAGTCACCTACTGGTAGGAAAGTCTAGTACAGTAGTTGAAATGACCTTCTAATTAGCATAGATATATCTTCTAATCTATCCATGTTTAAAATTCATTTCCAGCCAAAATGTACAGAAGGATTATACTAAGGTCTACAGTGAATACTGTAGAGAATTTTCCTGTAGTTAACTCATTCCAACATAACTAAATTTCAAATAGTGAAACACATACATATTAACAAATGCACACTACAAATCAAGAGTTGCATAACATTTAACCAGAGAAGGAGTAAGTAACATATGTGAATGGTTACTGAACAACAAATGGAATAGCAAGTTCCTCCCAACCTTAGAATAGAACAACCAATTTACTTGTCTCGTCCACCCCCTAGTCTGACCATGAGTCCATGAGGGTGAATTCCATAACTCCTCCTCAGCAACAGTCTTTTAGTCTCATCAACTTCTCCTTGCCTCACACTTAGAATTCAGTGTTCATAACAACAAGAGCTTAAATAATTTTCCCTCGCATACTAGCTAGCATCCTGCCTCCTCCCATATGCTATATATCCAAAAGAAAAAGTGCCTAGGTCTTTTTCACCATGGGAATTTTTGCAACTTTCCAAATCCCTTTTCAGGGGCTTCCAATGGACAAATTCCTAATTTTCCACTTGTAATAATCAGCCCTGAGGTAGTTCCAACATGTTCCCCACTCATGGAGTCATGATCAGTTGATTTTAACCTAGCTATTCCATTTGTCTATCAACAATAAATATAAAATAAGTTGTTCCATACAAGTGTCATAGTCAAGTAGTTAGTTGGGTCAAATCAGATCTCTTCCCAACAGTCATAATCATTAATTACAATTAATAAATTCGAAATTCTGAATTTCCATAAATGGAAAAAAAAATCCAATTTCAAATTTACCAAAATCGGAATTAATTTTCTATGAAATTTCCAACTTTAAAATAATTTATTTTTCTGGGGATGTTACATCCTTTCTCCCTTCAATAAAACACTGTCCTCAGTGTTCATTCCTTTCTTGGAACAGGATTGGATGATATTTCCACAAATATCCCTCCAACTCCCAAGTGGCCTCCTCGGAGATAAAGTGCTTCCATTGCACTTTTACCTGGGCGGCAAATCTGTTCTGAAGTGTTATTTCTCTCCTATCCAGAATGTGCGGAGCTTCCACTTGGAACTCGCCTTCTGGTTTCACCTGCACTAAGTTCCAATCGATCATATGAGTAGGGTCATGAACATAATTCTTTAACAAATAAATATGAAATACATTATGAATTTTTAGATTGGCAGGAAGTGCAAGCTCGTATGCTACAGGTCCAATTCGAGCTAAGATCTCAAAAGGCCCACAAAACAAGGGTTCCAACTTGGCACATTTTCCTATATTTTGTGAAATTTTTTGATCTTTGACTTTTAAATAGACATGGTCTCCCAATTGAAATTCCAAGTGCCTTCTTTTCTGGTCTGCGTAACTTTTCTGCATGTCCTGTGCCTCTTTTAAGTTATGTTATACTTTTCTTACCGTGTTCTCCATTTCCTAGAGCATCTCCGGTCCTATCATGAGTCTTTCAATTGGGTTATCCCGGTTAATCAGAGTCATACACCTTCTTCCATGCAGTACTTTTAAAGGGCTCATCTTAGCCGAAATTTGGTATCCATTGTTGTATGTGAATTCTACCAAGTGTAGGTAATCTTCCCACTTGCTTGGTTTTGTTATTACATACATTCAGAGCATATCTTCTATGATTTGTTTTGTTTTTTAAGTCTTCCCATTCATTTGTGGATGATAACTCATGATGAAATGCAAGTTAGTATTTAACCCTGCAAACAATTCTTTCCAAAAATCATATGTAAATTTTACGTCTCTATCCGAAATTGCCATTTTAGGAATACCATGTGCAGTCTAAAAGTTTCTTTCATGAATATTTTAGCGATGTTAATGGCTTTAAAAGTACATTTTACAGGAATAAAGTGTGTAGAGTTAATTAGTTTATCGATTACCACCATAATTGAATCATTCTGTTTTTGAGTTCTAGGCAAACCTGTAATAAAGTCTAGTGATATAGTCTACCATTTCCATTCGAGCACTCGTAAGGGTTGCAACAGGCTAGCTGGATGCTCGTGTTTAGATTTTACCTCCTAACAATCTTGACACTTAGCTAAGTATTCTACTGTTTTTCCCTTCATATTAGGCCAATAAAATAACTTTCTTAGTGCTTTTATCGTTTTCTGGTATCCTGGATGACCGGAATATGGTTTCTTATGGACTTCATCCAAAACTGTTAACTTTAGCTCTATCGAATCTGGTATGTATATCCTATTTTTAATTCGTAGTAAACCATTCTTGTCCAAACTCATATCTATTTTGTCTGAATTTTTTGTAGTGTTTGGTAAGTCTGCCACTGTCATAGTGTAATTTTCATTGTTATTACATATAGTCTTTATCCTCTACTCGAGGTCGCTTTCTGCCCTGTTGATGTTTATTTCGAACAACCCATGCATTCTTCTACTTAAAGCATCGACTACCTTGTTTTCCTTACCCTTGATATGTCTTAACTCAAAGTCAAATTTTCTCAAGAAGGCTAGCCATCTTGCTTGCCTTGCATTAAGGTCTGATTGACTAAACAAAAATTTCACACCGCTATTATCCGTTAGTAATAGAAATTTTCTTCCCATGATGTAGTGTCACCTCATTTTTAAGGCGTGTATTACAACTGCCAACTCTTAGTGATGAGTGTAATAGTTTCATTAGTGTTCCTTTATTTTTCGGGACTCATAACAAATAACGTGCCCCTCTTGAGTTATGACACCAACTAGTCCTTCTTTACTCGCATCTACACAGATGGGGAAGTCTTTGTCTAGATCTTCTACCTTTAAAATGGGTGCAGTCATTAACAATTCTTTTAACTTGTTGAAACTATCTTGGCATTTCTCTAACCAGTTAAACTTGGTTCCCTTCTTTTGTAACGATGTTATAGGGTATGAATTTTTTGGAAAATCCCTCTATAAATCTACGGTACTATCCGGTGATTCCCATGAATGAACGGATATCCACTATGTCCTTAGGAATCAACCATTCCATGATGGCTCCTACTTTCTCACGATCGACTGCGATGCCTTTTTCATATATTACATGTCCTATGTACATTATTTCCTTCTGATAAAAGTCACACTTATCGAATTTAGCATATAGTTTGTGCTTCCTTAAAGTTTTTATAACTATCCTTAAGTGTTCTTCGTGTTCTTCTTTTTTTTTAGAATATACTAGAATATCGTCAATAAATACCAACAAAAAATGGAACAAGTACTCACTGAAAATGTTGTTCATTAAACACATAAAAGTGGCTGGCACATTAGTGAGTCCAAAAGGTATAACAAAAAATTTGTAATCTCCATATCTCGTTCGGAAGGATGTTTTACTTATGTCCTCATTTTTTATCCTAACCTGGTGATAACCAGATGGTAAATCCAATTTTGATAAAATATTTTCCCCACCTACTTGATCGAACATATAATTTATCCTAGGTAAGGGGTACTTGTTCTTAATAGTCATTTTGTTTAATTTTCTGTAATCGATGCATAATCTCAGATTTCCATCCTTCTTTTTCACAAAGAGGACTGGTGCTCGCTAGGGTGAAACACTCAGTCTGATATATTCTTTGTCCAATAATTCTTGTAGTTGAATTTTTAGTTATGTTAATTCTGGGAAACTCATTCGATAAGGTTCTTTAGAGATAGGGGTTGAACCAGGTAGTAGGTTGATAGAAAAATCTATCTCCCTCCTTGGGGGTAATTCAGGTATTTCATCAAGAAACATGTCTCTGAAATCATGCAGAACAGAAAAATCCTCCAAGTTGGGTTTATTTTCTTTTTCTAATAGGTTTGTTACTTGGATGGCATAAACTTGACACCCCTTTCTCATGCATTTCTTGAACTGCATTGCTCAAATCTATCTAACTAAGACTAGTTTTTGTATCCCTTGAACTGTCCTAGCAGTGTCATTTTCGTCTTTATACTTGAGTGATTTTTCGTAACAATCTAACACTACTTTATGCCTTTCTAACCAATCCATTCTGATAATTACATCATAAGACCCTAATGGTAGAATCTTCAGGTTTGTCTTTATGTTTTGACCACCTATACTGAACTCATAATTGGAAATAAACTCGACAACTTTTCTTTTCGTTCCTGTTTCTAGTTGTACCAGACAATATTTTGCATGTCTTGTTTTCTTAAGTTTATTTGACTCCACAATACGAGGAGTAATATAACTCAATGTCACTCTAGGATCAATTAAAATAGAAATACAAGTGTTATTGATTTTACCTTTGATTTCCACCACATAGCACTGGTGGTCAGCTTGCTGGCCATCCACGACTGCATTTATCCAATCCAACCTTCTTCCCACATATCCCACCATAGAGGCTTCCTGCAAATTGTGAACAATGGTTATGGTTGATGAAATCAAATGTGGACAGTTCCTCCTTAAATGAGGTTCTCCACATTCACAACATTTTAATGGTTCATGGCGAATGTCCCCAAACTTCTTTGTTCCCAAATTTACCAGTTTTCCACCTCCTTGAGTGTTTGGATTTTTGGAGTGGAAATATTTCCTTGGAAAGATTTTTGCTGCGTTCCGATAAGGAGTTGGCTAGTATCCCTTCTTCTGTTGGTTCATTTGGTCTTGTTTCTTGTCTTTCCAAGCCTTGGGAAATTCTAACCGTTGTTTACATTGGTCATAACACATTCGGGAATTTCTGAATACTTCACACAAGGATTTGGGATTATCAAATTCGATTTTGTCCTTATAGGATTGTGGTAAACAGCTTAGGAACCATTGGATTTTCACTTTGTCCTCCTAGATATAAGGCATGAACCTTAGTAATTCCAGGATTTTTTTTATCAGATCTTCCATAGCCATTTGACCAAGTCTCAATTCATCAAATTATTTGTTTTTTCTTTCATAGTAACTTTCAGATAGGTACTATTTCTTAAAGTATTTCTTAAAGTCTGAGCATTCCATCTGTTTTCCCTTTAGACCCTTGGCCAACTTCAGGTCTTGCCACCAATTGTTGGCTTTCCATTTCAAATTATAGATGGCCATTATAACCTTCATGTTGTTGGAATAGTTGTATATCTGGAAATACTTCTTGATGTCTAATAACCATGCTTCATCTTCATCCCCTGTTCTAGATTCCCCATCAAAGGTAGATGGTTTCATTTTCTTAAATTCTCCCTCAAGGTGATCTACTTGTTTTCTTTTTCTGTCTATTTTTGTTTTATCTTCAGTTGAAAGTGTACCTTCAAATGAGTTGTCCCCTCTTTCTACTTCAGGACCATAATTCTTGGAGGCCCTTTTACTGACCTCTTCTTCCTGATTATCGTCCTTTGGGGTTTTCTTTGTCACTATACTACGCAACAAGACTTCATTTATTTCTTTTTGTTCCTGCTATGCCTTCTTCAATTTATCATTGTCTTCTTTGAAAACCTACAACTCAATAATGAGGTTCCTCATTATTTCCAAAACTTCGGTAGGTGAGCTTCTATCACTGTTTTGTCTCCGATCTTCAGGAGGTCTTTGTTCAGGATTCCCCTCAAGTCTGATTTCATAGAACAAAAAAGAGTTTTATGTTTGTAACAATAATTGTTTGTTAGTTTTACATAGACAAAAATATGTGCTAAGTAATTGATTTGGCCCTGTTCAAGGTCAAAGTGTTGTAACCTTTTCTCTGATACCATATTTAATGACCCCCAAATTATCAACATAAAAAACAATTATTAGGATCATTACTAAATTTTCCTTTCTTTTCTAAAGTTTACTTAAAGATACTATACTGTGGATTAACATCACTTCTTCTTTATGTATTTTATGAGCACCATAACTTTACCAAGTGGAAATCATTCTAACTCCTTATTCTTTAAGGGTAGTAGTTTGACACCCAAGTGAATGTCACCATACATAAATTGGTTATCCACCATAGAGAAAACAAAGTCACCATACATAACTTGGTTATCCACCATAGAAGAAACATTTGATTTACTCAAGTCATTAAGTACATAGAAATATATACTATGAAACTACAACTGTATAAGTTTGATACCAAATGCGAATTAAGGAATTTATGTATATACAAATATACACTAAGGGGTAACCACTTGTCGTGTGTAAGCCATATAAATAATAATAAAGACAAGCAATAAATAATTATGTCTCATCATCAACATTAATGGAATTTAATCTCAAGCTTATAAGTGGGACAGATTCTACCCATCTGACACGTGATAGCGAGGAAGTTGAACTGACTGGTAGGGAATTGGTTTACTCCACGCATTAAACTTAGACTCGAACTAACACTGCCATGAGGGTTAGCGAACTAGAGAGGAGTATGGTGTCCTAACTAGACAGAACTTATCTTTACAGGTCTTTGAATAGGATGGTACGTGATTGTCAAGGTGTAATGATCCCTACGCAGTAATATTTATGGTAGTCTGTCACATGTCCCTCAGGACCATCGTTTGTTTAATGGTGTCCTATCTAGAGTTTTTCACGATACCCTAGTCACATGGTTGGGTACCATATATGCATTAATGTCACCAACTTAACTTACGTGGACTTTCCCCGGGGTCTATTATTCATTTGTCTCCTCGGATCTGTGTAAATATTTCCCTCCTATACTCACCGTGACAGCCTTCTTCAGTTTTCAAATATGCATAGTCCAACGCTCTGGTGGAGTCGGGCTTACTCGAGTAATGGTGGACTTCAATTTGATTTATTTCAAACAGTAAGGCTCCTCTGGCTGTAACGAATATAAAATCTCATTTTCTTTGAAAAGATGGACTGTGTGTATTAATTCTCCTGGAACATAAATTGTTAGAGTGCTTGGCCTATTTTCCTGTTGTCGTATTAGGATTACTTTCTCAGTGAAGATAGTCCACCTCTTGGGTATTCTATCTTGCATGGTGAAGGGTTTTCCAAAATATGGAAGGGAGGTTTCGGTCAGAGTTCCCATGTCATTGGGTCTTTCCTTCGACGTGGATTCGCCAGTAGGGAAAACTAAAATGTTAAGGAGATATAACTCTGTTAATTTAGTGCACACTCACTTCTAGTAAGTCCCACCGAATTCGTCCCATTTGCAGTTATGAGGAATGTTTTATTTATGTTACATGCCTTCCCTTTCTCCATGACGCCCTCGTTCCAGTATGAGAACCATATTATGTTCTTCAATGTTTGTTTGGTTTTGGGCCTATGGAATCTGGCCGAAGGGTTCCCTTGTCTGTGGTTTGAAAGGGTTTGAAGTCTTAACTGTTCTCTTTTTTTAAGTCGTACCCAAAGAATACAATTCATTTAAATTTATTTTTAATTCAAGAGGGTTTTGATAATGAACTTGTATCCTGTTACATGTCTCTACATACGGGTTTTTATTCTTGATTTTATGCTGTGCATCCTTCCTTATAATAGTTGATTTCTGTATAATTAATTTTCTTCTACAGTTTTTCGTTTCTTCTTTATTTTTTAAGTTGGATTGAAAAAAGTAATCATGGACCCCTTTTGACTGTGAGGGTACCCATCAGGTGGTCTTTGGCCTCTCTACCCCTCTCGGGATCATGGT